>JAVQKC010166700.1:0-28234 GCA_036025475.1 Philypnodon macrostomus
ACCCTAACTCTAACCCTAACGCTAACCCTAACTCTAACCCTAACGCTAACCCTAATGCCAACTCTAACTCTTACCCTAACCCTCTAATCCTAACCCTTACCCTAACTCTAACCCTAACACTAACCCTAGCTCTAACCCTAACTCTAACTCTAACACTAGCACTAACTCTAACCCTAACCCTTACCCCAACTCTAACTCTAACCCTAACCCTAACCCTAACTCTAACTCTAACCCTAATAAATGCGCTGAACAACATCCTGCCTTCTCCAGAAAGCCCAGAACCTGACCCTACTGCTAAAGTAAAATTAAAAACATTACAGGCCCAATTGCAATGAAGAGCACATCTACAAGATTATTAACTGAACATACTGTGCAATCCAATGCAAAGTGGAACATCTGATCCTCCTAAAGACAACAGCCCCTTCATATTCACAGTCACACACAATAGGACCTTACCATGAACCTGGTTGATCTCCGAATTTTGCGACAGAATCTCATCGGCCAGTTTCTGTGCCGTGGGCAACACTTCAGTGTGATGGACCGAAATCAAATACTGCACAAACTTTTGCAGCTGGTCTCGACTCATCTGGAACAAGGTCTCTGAGATGGGCAGGTGAAGTTTGACCTGCTCGGGCTTCCGTACTCTGTAAAGAGACAGGGCCACCACATGGGCGCAGTAGAAGATGTCCTTGTTGCCGCATGTGCACGTTACAGCCGTGATTTTGCACCGGTCAAAACTGACGCTGACGCTGCAGACGAGCTCAGGAGACGAGGGAGTCGCCGGATCGGTCACTGTGCCACTGAGATGGAAACCTGAGAAGAAACAAGAGAGGTGGTCAGGTATTTGGATATAAAATATGATAGCATGGATATAAGCAGCCAGTTGATTGAATAGCTTGAATAGCACACTGTTATTAAAAGTCATGAATTCAAGTGGCATCAGTGTCAAAAAGTGACAGTTCTCCATCTAGCCCCATCCTAGACACCCTCTTCTTTCACACCACACAACTTCCTTTCACTGCACCCATGTCCTCTGGTCTTCCTCTATGCCTTCTGCCTGAATATACTCAGTATCCCTAATCTGTACATGTCCAAACTATCTCAATATGCTGATATGATCCCAAAAACATTTAACATGAGCTGTCCCTTCTCCCTAGTCAAGCTAACAATACCAGATTTTACTTTAATGATGGGAACCCAGATTTATAAAAGCCAATTAATTTCTACTCATTTTTCTTAAAACTATATGGCAACCCATTTAGAACCGAATGTTGTTTTGGTTATTTGTACCATTTCCACCCCTTTCCTTTGCTTTGTTGAGGGCCAATCAACCGTAGCAGCAGACTAAGCAGAGATGTCCAGACAGTCCTTGTTTTGATACATTTTGTGGCCATTTAGTTACTCCTTGCCATTATTCAACGTCCTCCTGCGACCCAGAGTAACCCACCTATAGTAATATAACCTAATGTTTGGTTATACACCAACATGTACTGTACAGACGTGTGTCTACTCGAGCTACCAGGGTTTGATAACCATGTTGAATATTGTGTTTTAATTTACACTGCAAAAATGGGACTAAATTAAGACACATTTTCATTTAAAGCTCACAGTGTAAATCATTCTCAGTGTAAAGACCAAGACATGATCACAGTATGTTTTAGATTTTTACAATACACATATAGCGTTTACTGATATTGCCATAGAGACCATTTTGTGATATAATGTGCAGCCAAGTAACTATATTGTATTTACAGAGCCTTAAGTCAACACGTGTCTCCTTCTATCATCTCATTCTCATGCCAAGTCCCCATTTCTAAATCCAGTTATGAGCTAATACCTTTTAACCCGGTCATCGCTGCCTTCTGTGACGAGATCAGAAGGTGAACCAAATTTTAAATAAAGATAAGTTGAAAATCTGTCCCGCTCCCTTTTCGCTCAATACCATTTTTCACTTAGACCTGAATGGCTTAATTGAAGTTATTGAATCTGCCCTTTACAAATGACATTACAACGGAAATCACATTGAGGACAAATGTAGTCAGGGTGGAGTTCAGCAACAGTATGAAACAAACTCAGTCGGCTACGGTCAGTGTCTTATGGCTTAATGCTATGCCCCGGTTACTAGACGTAGATACATTTCAGACAGGGCACTATGTCAGTACTATTGCCTCTAAAACAAGATTGACTACAGCAGAAATGGAGAATGTTTACAGAAAATAACCAAAATAGAATCTTGTAGATAATAAAATGGTTGCTACAATAGAAATTCCAACAAAAACTGCCTGCTGTTTTCAATTGAGATTCTGTCCCCTCAACACAACAACTATCTATAAAAAGAGAAGTATAGTATAAAACCTATACTAAAACTCACTTTGCAACTTCTAATGGTTTAGAAAGACAGCATGATTCAGCTAAAACAGATAAAGTGAAGTCCAAACCAGGAAGAAACTAAATCAGGTCTAAACCAGGTAAAATACAGTATGAACTACACCGGGGCTCAAACCAGGACAAAGCAGAGCTAAATCCTGATTAAGCTTCTAAAACATATCACCATCATCATTAGAAAGAGGCCCCAGTACTATATATCAAACTACAATTATCCATCCCCTTTTACAGAAACTAGTCCTGAGTTACCATAGAAGTAATAAGCAGTTGAGATGTTCTGAATAATACAGTCTCTTGTTTGAATATTATGTTTGATCTCCCTCTGCCTGCATGATCCGGAGGCACGGCTGGTCATTATGCACAGATGAATATGAATGAGCGGGGTCCTCCCACTATGTCCTAAAACACACACTCATTGGCATATGAAAGCCAGACACGTGTCCATGCCTTACCACTACGCAGCGTGGGCTCATGCATTTATTAATACTGGGAGTGGTTATGGAGAGACAGAGAGGGGTTTATGCATGTATTTATGTGCTCAGGAGAGATGGGTAAAGCCAGGCAAAGACATACATATGTTTATCAAAGGAGAGGGCACACGCATCTCTGTGATATCAAGCATGTATTAATGCACATATCAAAGACTATTGGGGGCATCTGCATTAGGTAAGATGGGAGGGAAGCTGAATATTTTATAAGATGGAAAGTGGGGGGAGAGGTAGACAAGCTAAACAGAGGTAAAAAATAGCCGTGAATATTGCTAGTATTAGGTAGTACATTTAGGGCAGGCTTAGGTTACTCGCCTATGCAGTGAGGGGGGCTTAGCTGAATGATTAGACAACTTCATTGTGTACCCAGTTTGAAGTTGATGGAGAAACTTGCAGTATACACAGAAGATCTACTCAATCACAAGAGTGTGGACACTGGAATCGAAGCCAGGGCCTTCTTGTTTTGAGATGACAGCAGTTCTATCTACTTCACCATAGTGCTGAAAAATGGTAAAGAATACACTAAAACAAATCTGGTTTCTTTTATTATTGGTTACGGGCGGTGTATCCCAACTTTGGGAATGAGGTGGGTATCCGCTGAATAGTTGTTTCAGAGTGTCTCTGAGACATACACTGAAAGACTCTTCTGTTATTTTTTTCTTTAATGCCAAGAGAGAACCCACATTAACACAGGGAGGACATACAGACTCCACTCAGTCTCTGTCACTGTCTCCTACATTTGTTTATCAAAGGACCATCTCTGTGGTATCAAGGCTTTATTAATGCACATATCAAAGTGGTTTCAGTGCATCTGCATTAGCTAAGATGGGAGTTGAATATTTCATGTTTGAGATGGAGGAAGGGGGTGAGCGGTACACAAGCCTAAGTGCCAAAGAGAGGTCAGGTCAAAGCAGCTCTGCGTCCTCCTTGATGGTTAAGGAAGGGCAGCTGAGATGAAGGGAGTGGGAAGAGAAAAAAAGCGAACGCAAGTCAGCAAGATCGCAACCCCTGCCTATATGCCCTCAGGATAGTTATAAAAATAAAACGAGCTGTTTGTTGAGGCCGTATAGAGCATACTTTGTCTTTGTAGAAACCCTTAAGGAGTTGCAGATAAGCTATTTAAAAATTAAACAACGCCCTCAAGTGAATTTTGGCACAGTTTTATCAATCAAAAAAGCGTCAAAACAGAGCGTGCATGCATCCACTATTCGTATGCCCTTTTGTACTGCCGTTATCTACAGATGTAAAGAGTTGTTGGCTGCCGATTCGGAACAGTGCAGAACACTGTTGTGGAGATATGCTTTTCCATTCAGGAAGCCAGCTGGCACAGGAAGCACATGTTCGTTAACAATGTCCACAAAAGAGGGGCGTGGATGGAGCATGGCAACGGCTCGCATCTGCACTGATCAAAGTCTATATCTGTACATCTGCAAGAGGGAGAAGTGAAGAAAACTGAGTCACCTTTAAGTCATACCAAAAAACTGAGCAGCTGCAAGTACAATTGGATGAGAAACTTTTCAAGCCGGTAACGATTTACAAATGGCAGAGTACATGCTGATAAAGTTTAGTGAGAGTGTGACACAAGCTTGGGTTTCAAAAGATACCCCCCGTCCAAGAAAAGGAGAGAAATGAGAACATCAAAAACATGTGGGGTGAGATAAGTCAAAGTAGAGGCAATCACAGATTTGTCTGATCTGTCTTTGTGGCGACATTAACATAATGCATCCCATAGTCTTGACATTCACAGCCAAGTGGCAATATTCATCTTAAAATGAGAAGAATTAGCATTTACCACCGAACATCAAACCACATCTGCTACAAGCTATTGCTATTGCAGCTAGTGGATGTACCCTGCTGCGGCCTCTCGGACCACTACTACACCAAACTACAATCACACAAACACATCCATAGGCATGGTGGGTCAAGTGTCTTGCCCAAAGGCGGAAGAGCAGATTCAATTGGGTTGGAGAGGCGAACGACCCACCTTTTAGTTAACCGCTCTACCTCTGGAGTGACTCAACCAACTTTTTATAGTCTGCAGAGTAGTCAGTTGTACTTTTTACAATCTGTAACACATGGTGTATGATGGACTAAACAGTGAAAAAAAGACTTCTTCTCATCTCAAAGTGTGTGTGTTGTGTCTCGGCCCACTTTTTAACGGACATTCTCACTCTCGCGCCATCCAAGCCCTTTTCATCCATCCCCTCCCACCATCCGCATTCCCACAGCTCTTTCTCTCCCGCTCTCTGACAGATGGGTAGGTAATGAGTTTCGCCTTTCCCCGGCCAATCGTCTGGGCACCAAAAACTGCCCCCCACGCCAAAAAATGCCCTTTTAATTTAGCCAAGCGCTGAGTACAGGGATATTACTGTTTAGGCATACACACACATACCCCTCCCATGACTCCCGGTTGGGTGAAACCTTCAATGTCTCATGTGCTAGCTATTAAAGAGCCTGGTTTCTCCCCTCCCTTACCCAGTCCTCCCAGCAACCCCTCCCCAAGTGCTGCTCAGGCCTCTTTTCTGTGCATGTTCAAGAGGCCAGGCTTGGCTTTCAAAGTAACCATGGCGGCCATTTTTAGAACAAGGCCTCTATGAGGTTGCCCTAGAAACCCCTTCTGACCGCCCTGGTGAAATCACACTTGGCTCAAAGCGCTTGTGGAAGAAGAGTGGGAACAGTGTGTGAAAGACTGTGCAGGAATCAGAGTATGTATATGTTGGGATCCCACAAGGACCCCCACAAGGACCACCCACATTCTTTTAAAGGGGTCCCACATCAAAGCATTCCCTCTTTGGTTTATCATTCTGTTGTGCTTTTAAAACTACAGATAAGCTAGCGTGTTCTTGAGCAGTGAGGACCACTTCAAATTCTAGTCCTAAACATCCTGAGAATTCTTCTTCGTAGTTTAGGCCCATAGCTGGTGTAGCCTAAATTCTTAATTGAGAAAATGTTGTATATAAGCCATGAAAAATGTAATCCTGCACACACAAGTCCACATATATTAATTATGGAATGGTGGGAACGTGGTAATAACAGTCTCCTAACAGCATGAAGGTCCTGGGTTTGATTACTTGACTCAACCAGGCCTTTCAAGCATATTACCTCCATGCTTGTGTAGGTTTTCTTTGCTTACTCTGGTTTCTCCTTGCCTCAGAACAAGCACAATATAGGCTAATCCTTCAGCTAGGCCCTGACCAAGATCCTGACAGTTTGCCCAAGAGAAAGAGGAAAAACGGGTCAAACGAAGAGAACAAATTTGAACGGTTCAAGAATGCTGGTACCCAGAGAGAGACCACAGCAATATGATGTAGCTAACATTCGTCTAATTTAATGAGAATGTGGCCTTTTGGTTAATTCGCTTAAATCGCACACATAAAACTTGAAGGTCTCGTGTCAAAGATATAGCCCGTCTAAAACTGCAGATAAGCCAGCCTGTGCCTCCTCAACCAGCTATGACCACGACGTCACAGGGCCCCAAGAAAAACTTCAGAAAAAGACCACTACTCAGACTTGCTTCTGCGTCTTGTGTGATGGAAGAATGCCGCCTTTATGAACTTCCAATAAAACAGGATTTAGCTTCCCTCATGAAGGCTGTCGGCGGAGATCGAGACCCGGTCTGAAAGGTCTGCTCGGCTAAGCACAAAAGCGCTCTCTGTTCCAAAATCACTGGAGCAAATTAGATTGAGCAACATACATTTCCACAATCAAATTTAGATTCCAAGTGAATGGAGAAAATTCAGGTCCAGGCAGTGGGAAGGTCATTAAGTTTATTGGTTCAATTGGTTTATGAATGACTGTCACCTAAATCTAATATGGCACTGTGGTGTACAGATACCCATCTACGACTGTCTAGTTAGTGTGGGTTAGTTTTTGTGTACCAAGGCGTGATTGTTTTTAAAGCCCTTTTTTTACCAAACACAATGGGATTTACATTTGATTTTGGTATGCAAGTTTAAGTAAGGGCACTTCTGTTTGGTTGGGGATTCGATCAGACAGTTGTCAGAATGTGGCCTGTCTGTCTGAGGAACATGATTGCTGGGATTGGTTCTATATGCATCCTATTCATATCTTAAAAAAAAATAAAAATAAAAGCAATGGCACAGAACAGCACAAAAAACAGACTGTTTTCTTGGGAGCTTTGTGTCATATTGTGTGCCAAGTCTGTGCAGGTAGGCAGGCACATTGTAACTGTTTGTAATATAAAGCAGCAAAGAAACATAGCAATGTGCCGGTGTTCTCTATCCACTGACAGACAGTACACACAGACAGTACACATAAACAGCCCGTTTCCATTTTCATGTATTTATGCAGAAATTAGAAGGCCTGTATAAAAAGAGCAGCTCCGTGGATTTTCAGTCAATAATGCTCTTTTGTTAATTGAAAATGTATTGTCTGATTGTTTGCCAAATTGCACATGCGGTGTATAAGATAAAACAAATGGGCTGGTGTGAAAGTGCAGAGAAACAGGGGAAAGCAAATAGATATTTAAGGCCCATTCGTCTGCACTGATTCACTTTAGCCTTGCACATTAATCAAATTATCTCACCCCCCCACCCCCACCCCACACACACACACAATAATTCCTATATCTAAGTCTGCCCCACTACAGCGTCACTGATCCAGGAAGGATCACCTGAGGCGCTAAGAGCTGGATCCTAACACTGAATCCCGCACCATGTTGACCAAAGATAGTCTGCTAAATCTTCACCCAGGGAAAGGCTACTGGACTGGAATACAATCTGTTTGCTTGGATTGAACCATGAGGCCCCTGCTTGAAAGGAGATCTGTGGCACGGTCGAAGAAAAGCAAGTATCCCAGGCGGGTCGGGGAAGGGTCGTGAGTTTTTTGGGCAACCCCCCACCATGAACCCTATGTCCTACTGTCCCCCACCCATGTATAAAAAAAGGGTTGACTTGTCATGGCTTGTTCTTGATTACTATGGGTTAAAGGCACTATATCAATCATGATTACTGTTTTCTATACAGATGCATGTTCAATACTAATGTCAACATTGTTAGGTCCATGGTAAGAATGTCCTATAGGTTTTATGTGTCTCCACCTCTCAACCCTGTGCCCAAAAACGAACACTCTTTTCTTTACTTTTTATAGACTATTCTCTGATTATAGGCTAAAAGCACAAGATTTCAAATGCATGTTCTTCTGTAAATCTTGTTGGGTTCATGGTAAAATGTCCAAGATTTATGCATCTCTCCAAAAATAAAGCATTATTATGATTTAAAGGCACTGCATCAGGCAACATTATTTATGCTCTATATGCTAACCCTTGACATCGTTGGGCCTATGGTAAGAATATGCCAGGTTATTGCATCTCATCCAGCTCCCAAATCTGTGGCATGAAACATGGCTTCATCAAGCCACTGGTCCCATGGTACAGATAGCAAGGAAAGAAATAGTTCAGGTTAAATGCTGATATTAAAAGCAGTATTGTGAATTTTATTTCCTCCCTGGGCTGAAAATGTAATAAAAATCTGACCTTTACTTATCTTGATACTTGCGTTACCTTGCTAATGGATTAACCAACAAGCCGACTAGCGCTGACATTTTTCACAGAATAGACTTTGACTAATACTCAAATGTGGAAAGTGCTTTAATGTCCTACATTTTAAGTCCAGTCTACCTACCAAACCTCTATATACGGAACAATGTGTGTGTGGTCTTATGAGGAAGCCCATACAAAGGCAATAAACAGAGATCAATGGTGTTCTGCAGGAGACCTTGCTGGAGGCGTGTGTGTGCATGTGAGTGTGTCAAAGGTGTGGAAGGGGGCCGGAATAACACAGCTGAGCTCAGGGGGCGGCCATATTTATGCCTTAAACCCACAATAATAAGGAAAAAGCCCTTTTCCTCTGTGACTAGATTTTCATCACTCCCGTCATAGAGTGAGCATCTAGACACAAATCCAGCCTCTTAAATCAACGGTATATGGAAAGCGATGAAAAAATGTGCAGCATAATTCACATTCCACATACATGAATAGTTAATGTCTGGGCTTTTCTGTGGATTGTGGTGCTATGTGGAAAAATATATATATAAAACATAATATATAGGACTTAAAAATACATATACATATAGAGTCGTTTTTGGGTAGTGAGTGACTGGAGGCTATTAGAGAAACTATGGGCCTTTGACAGATTACACCTTTACAATTAGTCACAAGGCTGACACAGAGACATACATTGACAGACAATTATAACTGCAAAAATGAATATCAGACTCTTAAAGCTATAAGCATTAAAATTGATGTATATGTACAACAAACCAATTTTAGTCTCTTTCACCGACAGTCTCCTATATGCAAATGCAGACAGACACAAACAAGCATAAATTAATGTTTTGAGCCATTCTATGAATTTCAATGCTCTTACTTCAGCTCAAAATCCTGACAGCAAAATCTGCATACTAATCATAGGGGTGTAGGGTAGAGAATAGCTGTATGTGCGTGTGTATGCTACCGAAGGCTGTGTGGGTGATTGGACTTGTCATCATGTGGCGGTCCAAATGACAGTCGACTTCTGGGCTGCTGCCACTTACTTGCCATGCGGTACATCAGGAATGACTTGCAATTTTCTAACTATCACTTTCAAACTAGATTCTAATTTTGCCGGATTGGCCCTGTCAGACGGAGCGCTGCTGACTGATCCCAAAGGCTGGCATCCAGACGGCTGACCGGCAAAAAAGACAGGAAGATTTCTGTTCAGGGATGGCATCGAGACGAGACGAGGGAGAAAAAAAATACTGATGTGAAAATGACTTCTGGCACAAAATGGAAAGAAGAAGAGAAACCCGCAAATGTACCAGAAGTGAAGTGATAACATGGTGGGATATGATTCCTAGAAGTGTACCTCTTCTTGTAAACAAAATGTTTTTATGATCCATACACACCGATAATGAACCGAATGCTTTTGCGATGTGCATGGTGGCGGAGTTGTCACTGCCCCTGCCTTTCAGCAAAGAAGGTCATGGATTTGATCATTGCTCCACAGACTACATTTTCTCTGAACGCTTGCATGTGTTCCCTGTGTTACTGTAGGTTCTCTTCAGCTGGAGACATACATGTGTAGTTAGAATTGGTCTCTTAATTGATCCTATTGAGCCATCCACTTGTTGGGTGACTGGATCATATAAGAACTATGGTCTTTAGGTGGGGCCTCCTGGGCAATAGCCAGTTAGTTGCAGGGCTACCACATACATTGTCTTTGGACAATGGCCAGTCCCATGGCGAACCTACTATCTCCTTGCTGAGATGTAGAAGCACTAACACCTTTTCTTTTACCATCTTTGACCTTTACTTATAGTTATAAAAATTAGTTCTAAAAGATTTTCCTTAAATTTGTACTCAAAAGTCAACAGAAAACTAGCATTGTATGTGTGCTAACTGTCCTTTAATGGAAACACCCTGACACCGGAGACGCCACCATAGCCGCTTAATTCTGTCTCCTCTCTGTACATTAACTATACATTATCCCGATCCATGTGCAAGGTTCATTAGTGTGAATGAAATTACAGCTGGCTGGAAATGAATGTGTGTAATTAGCGGAGGTCATTCCCAGTAGAGCCACGCCAGCTATAGACCAAGGTAATGGGATCCATCGAAAAGCCATTGTCTGCCACTTCAGGCCTAGAGTATCATTCTAATGACAAACCTATAGAGTTGAGACATTATGACAAGCATGTATATAGAATATGGGTCTGAATCAAGAAGAAGTGGTGGAGCTAAACTACAATGGGCGCCTACATAAGGACAACATTAAATAAAAATACTAAATTGTGTGTTTTTTGGGCAAAAAGTGTATTGAAATAACATTTACTATGATGGAATATACACTTTTCTTTTATTTATTTTCTATTTACACAATCTACAACCAAAAATGACAACACACTGTTAGAAGCAGTTCATATTATGGTGTGTGAATTAAATGTGAATATCAACCATAAAAGCTGTGTAAGCTGTAGCACAAAAAGCCATTATACCATATGTGTTTTGTCGAAAACTAGACCCTTTCACATGGTGTCATATTTGTGGGATAAGTAGAGTTAAGTAAATGGGTTGCGCCCGTGAACAATTAGCCAAATCTGCTGTTCCATTTCCAAGTAAATAGCAATCCTGTTTTATAACGTCACCCGCCATCACACTCAACTGCCTTTAATGTGAAAATCAACACAATCCTTCTATATTGCATTGCACAGTGTCTGTCCTTCCTGGGAAGACGTTTGGCTGGCCAGATATGTATTGTTGCAGTTTGCAGAATCATGATGAAACTGACTTTTGACAAGAGCATGAATAAAATAATGTTTAGAACAAGAAAAGCAATCAAAATAGAAAAAAAACAATTAACATTCCAATCTAACTGGGAATCTTCCAACATGTAAATGCGTTCTTGAGCACAACTGACCTCACAAGTACAGCATGCTTTCAGATGCACACACATGCAAGAACGTGTGAACATTTTAGGATCACTCATCCAAGCCTGGAAATAACCTTACACTCTTTTACCCTTCCCATTTCATTTGGAAAGTCACACACACCACCATACCCAAACCCCACCCACTGGAAACACACACTGCTCGCCTCCATGCCTTTATGCATACTGGCTTCAACTGACTCCCTGCAGTCAACCTCCTCTTGCTCCACAGCCCCTCCCATCTCCGCTTTTTTCCCTTTTCAATACCCCGCCCCTCCCCTTGTACCCCCTCCTCCCACGACACACGCGGAACGCAGCCTAGCCCTAAGCTGACCCGTTGTGTGGACTGACGTCACACACTAGACAAGGGAAGGCATCATTCCAGACAGACTCGCACACACACACATACACAAGCGGGCAGGCCCCAGCCGAGGGGGGAGCTACATTCCAGCACACACACACACAACACAGTGCACGCCTGGCTGTGGTGGGAGGGAGGCGCTCAGCTGTAGCGGGGGGTGGGGGTGTAGGGGTGTGTGTCGGAGGAGAAAAGAGAGCGAGAGAGAAAGAGAGAGAGAGAGAGAGGGGCTGGCTTTGGGCCAGCGTTCCTCTGAGCTCAGCACTTCCCCTTTCAGCTCCAGCCAGCCGCCGGTGGCTTTTGCATAACGCAGCCGAGGCAGCTCCTCTCCTCCACCACCACCAGGATCTGGAGTTAACTCATTCATACTTGGAGTCACCGAGGTCAAGATAGGTTGTCACAAGATGCATTGTGATAAAACTATCCTGTGATGTAAGAATGTACCATTAGATAATTGCTTCATTACTGTAAACGACTTGACAATGGTTTTCATAATGTAACAATGTTCAGTATGCATTTTTCTTAAGGGTTTGAACTAGACGCTGGATAGCTGCTATGTCAATTGTTGTGCTAGCAGTTTGTTAAGAAAGATGTAGTCAAATGGTACAATGTTTATATGACTTTGCATCAATTGATATGCCTTTTGCCATGTGCACTGCTACCAGACTCTCAGTAGCCTGACATTACTTCCCTTTTCAATAGTTTTCTGTAGTAATCAAAGCTCACAGAGATAGTGTTTTTACTGTCGACAGCAACTGCCACAAAGCCTATTCATACCAAATGCAGTAGTTCAACAAATGTGCATAGCCATAAAGGACATCATGAGTTTAAAATTAATACATAGTACACACATTTTGTAGAAAATAAATTAGGCTTTCTCTCCAGCCCCAAACCAAGCATCAGTTTTCTTGATCAGTGGCTGATAAACCCACTTTGTTGTTTTTAGTGCACATTCAAATCTAAAATAGTGTGACCTCAATTTTGAGCGGCGTCTCGCTTTGAAGACAAAACTGTATAAAAGCACTCAAACACACACCCATTAAGTCACAATTACCTTAATACCATGGCAGCAAACAGATGCCACTCCCGTGACACATAGCTTTGTGATAGCACGCAGTAGACATGTGTGGTACAGGTATGCTGCATAAACATATCTAGGCCAAAGTGTCAGTTCTATCCACAGAGACTAGACGTGGAAGTCTAAAAAACCTAAACCAGGAGTGGCACAGCTCAGGCTAACTACAGCAGACATGGCCGACTCAATGGTAAAAAGAGAAAAAAAAATCAAGGGTAGAGGCGAGGTTCTCTCACGTTTAATATCTCCTGACACACGTCATCCAGCATCTCTTGAACCACCGCTGAGCCTGTGTCAACGCTGCGGCCCTGTCCAACTCACTAACATGGGGCGTAGAACAAAGAAGTACAAAAACATACCGCAATAGTGAGTTCTGTGCAATATGTCACAGAATGACAATTGTTCCACAGATCCATCTGGTCGGGTTCCTGTTGAAAGTGTTTGCAAAAAGGAAGCACATTCAGACGCTGGTGGTGATTGGATGCTGTACCAGCTAGAGACCTTAATGTATAGCTTCTTTCATTGCCATGTTTATTATTACTAAAATGAAAGTAAAAAAAATATTATTAAATGGACCTGTACTAAACAATACACAACGTGCCAAGGCCGCTAATCCAGATCAGTTTAGTTTTAGACTGTAGACCTCAGGATTTCCCCCACTTTTGGAAAAAGAGTTTGTCATAGTTTGTCCCCAACTGTAGCCTGTTTGGTCCCAGGCCCCCCGAAACCCAGTTTTTTTTTTGGGGGGACCACAATGTCCCAAACTGATCACATTAAATATATGTTAAAAGATCTCAATCTATGTGAATTGAGGTAGTTCGGTTAGGGCCTGTATGGCAGACGGAAGACAAGTGAAGCAGAGAGTGAGAATGGTGAGGGAGGGGTAGCAATACAAAGGTTGAGTGCGTTTCTGCTGAACGCCGGTGGTCGATTCTCCTGCCTGCGGGCTATTCCTGTAAATATTGACGTCGATGTTAGGACCACTCTCTTAAGGATAAGCCGTAAGGCGCTGAGGTTAGGTTCACTGTGTGCGAACTGGGAGCATCTGAAAGGCATTGAGACTAGGTACCACCGAAGGGAGGCCAGCGTTCTCAGTAGTTTACAGACCATTCCGTTCTCCCACTTTTCCATTTCAGAAAGGTGTAGGTTTCCACTTTCAACCTAAAAGCAAACCGCTGACATTAAAAACCTTCAGAGAGTCCCATATTTCCCAGAAAGAGCTCTTGTTTCATGTAAATAGCTGCCTTTCATGGCATTATTGAGATAAATTGCACCCTGCTGGACAAGAGGGAGACAATGTTCAACCACTTATGTTGACACATGTATGTGTTGCCATGGCGACACATGGTCCAGAGAACATGTGTGTTTTTGTGGATGGGGCTCTGTCAATATTTGTGTCTACATGTAACAAAAAGCAAATAAGCGGAGGACACACAATGTTTTGAGGTTGGAGGTATATTCCAATCTAAATAAACCGTAGAAAGACCATGTTGATCAGAAACAGTTAGCCGTGCAAAAGGATAATTTGTACAAAAATGGGTGACCAAATATTCCGGAATTCCTACCGACAGAATCTGGAGAAAACTATGAAAATTGTGTAGCAAGTTATTTTATGAATGAATATTGGTCGATAAAGAGTGGAGCCTATACCTGGAATTGAACCAGGAATTGTCAAGTTAAGGAGTAGATGCTTTTTATCTCACAAATGGTACAGAAAATCATTTGTTCCATTTCTGATCCCTTATGGCTATATTTAGTATCTTTGGCTCCATCTAGCAATCCCACAACAAAAATTTATTTAGGGGCATATTTTCTCTCACCTTTGACAGTAGGCAGAAGGGAATGTAGTACTTTCATAGGAATATTCAAAGAACTTAAAGATATAGAAATACACAACTTGTTAGATTAGCCAACATATTACGATATCTTTTACCAAACACAACAGCACAAAAGCACGCTTATGCCACTGAAACAATGAATCAGGTTAGACTCGCTTCTCTTGGGAGGCTGCAGGCCCACAAGTTTTTATTACTAATCATCTCCACATTAAAAAAAAGGCTAAAACTAATCCAACTATGACAACACCTTTCCATGGGCCTCTTGAGAATCGCATGCTTCTGCTCTACTGGGATTTTAATCGGTCGCAACAACGTACCAATACTTGAGTTAATTTCATTTGAAAAGTAGGTTAAAGATGACGGAACTGCTTCATCGACGGTAGCTCGCTCGATTTGAAACCTTGCAGAAATATTAGACAAAGGAATATCTCAGTGCAATTATTACGATTATGTCTCTTCAGTGGCCTATGTAGTGAAAGACTATGTCACCCCCGAGACTGTAAGCACAAAGGCCGACCGCTTTGTTTATCTTTTACTATGAGCTTGTACTTTAGATCCTTGTCCCAATGGGAGACCCAAAGCAAGCTAGGAATGAGTAGATACCAGGGGAGTTAAGGGGGTAAAAGGCACATGTTAGTTTTGAAGGGACGTGCCTACTGGTTAGGCCTTACTGGTTCAAAATATATGAAAATCTGTGTGTTGTTGTCAATGTGAATCCCCTCCTGTGGGCAAGTCAGCATTCACCCATGAAGTAGGTCAGTGAAATTTGCCCAAATTAGGTCAGTGACAGTCAATGGGTGCCATCCTGGACAAGGGGTGGGATGAAGAGGGGAAAGGGGCTTTGAAGAGAAAAACAAAAGCAGTGTTTGGACAAAGCAGAGCAGGTCGGAGAGATTGCGGGTTTGAAGTGTCAGCCAGCCGACTACAATCTCTTGAGTGGAGTCTGCATGTCCTCCCCATGTAATTGTGGGTTATTTCCAGCTTTCCGGCACCATCAAAAACATGCACTGGTGAATCTAAACTCAGAGTGAATGGGCCGGAAAGTCCCAAATGTCCCTGCAAATGTCTCTTTGTCAGCTGTGCAACCAACTGGCATAAACCTTGACCAGGGTGTAACCCACCTAAGGCCCATAGGTGCTGGTATCGGCTTCAGTCACACTGACAGACAACCATTCATCATTCAATCACAATTTAGAATAACCTACATGCGATTAGACACAGGAAGAAAGTAAAAATACCTACAAAGAACACGACATGGGGAGGACATGCAGACTCCACTCAGAAAGACTATAGTTGGCTGGAAGCAGGATGAAGAAGCATTAACCACTCTGTTACTATGCACCCCCATAATAAGTAATTTAACACCAAATTAAAATTCTCCATTTGTAAGAATAAAACAAAAATGGCTCCCCTCATCTTCACATTTGGTTAATTAAAGTTACGCCGAGCTCTTCTAAGTAACAGCAAAACCAAGCAATAAAACATCAAATCTCCCAAAGCAGAGATTGATCCACTTTCTCTCCTCAAATATCCCCGGTATCACAATGTGTACACATCAAAAGCTCATTTTGATTGAAAACGCTTTTGAACAGCAGTCCGATTCAGTTACAGTGCTCAGGTCTGATTATTTAGCACCCCTCCTCCATCCCTTCTATCTATCCTTCTCCTCCCTCTAGCTGTTTGGATGGTCTTTGTCATCTGCCTGCCTTACTTCTGGGAGCGGGGTTGGTGCCAGTTGCTGCCAATAAACGGCTGAACACAGGACCCTTTGAAGTGTGTGGCATGTCGTGATTTGCTTTCATCGTGCCGCGAGCGTCCGTCAGCAGCGAGAAAATGTGACTCCAAAAGGAAAACTTTTTGCACCACACCCCCACCGATTTTCCCTTGAAAACAAAACAACAAAATGACAACAGAGAAAGCAAGGATGACAAAGGCGGCATTGGGCATTGGACAGACAGGGAGTGGGATGAATAATAATGCGAGCTACGGAACAGTGTGATGTAGTGTCAGTTTGTTGAAATATAGAAATAAAGTTGGAAAATGCTGCAGTGTGCATGCCAGACCAGTAGGTGGCTCAATGATTATTGACAGCACAACAACCAAAAACTATAGAACCTGATTGCCACCACTTTGCTGAAAATGTTCGATAAGTTGGAAATGGAAAACATCAGTGGGCAGCAACAAGCTATTTTTAAATGTACAATTCTTCTGTATTTTACGGGGTCCCGTGTGACTGGATCCTATCCCAGTAACTATGGGCCTTGGGTTGGGTACACCCTGGGCCATGACACTGACACAGGAATTCACTACAAGAGATTTTTATTTCAATTCAATTTGATTGATAACCCTATGTCACAACAAAGATTCCTCAGAGGGCTTCACAGAATGAGATGTATGTATATGCGCATGTTCATTTACGTGGGCCTAAAAAGTAAAACAGCGAGAAGGACTGGGCTGAAATAAAGAGTGACATTTTGGGAATGACTATTTGTAACTCAAATGTTTGTGATTTCAGGGCCTCCCAAAATAAGCTGCCCAATTTATGCAAAAATCATATAAGCCCCATCACTCCCTTCCTGCCTGGGTTTGCTTGGCCTGGATTCTCACAAAAGGAGACCATGTGCGTGTGTGTGGAACCCCCGTCGCTGAAGGGAGCCCACTAGACTCCGCTCTGTCAACTCTGTGTAGCTCTTCCAAGTAGAGCCGTTGTCAGCGCAGAGAAGAGCACTGACAGGTGTCTTCTACAGGCAACATCTGCTCCTGAAGACTGACTGGAGAACCCAGAGCTAATCACGCCGTGCCCTCGCCTAGTCCTGACAGCCACTGAGTTTTTTTGGGGGGAAGGGGCTCTAAGGTTGTCTTCCCTGGGCACTGATCAGACTTGGACCCCTGGCATGCCTGGAGATGTGACAAGGCCTAGTTCCCCTTTTCGATGCATTCAACCCCATCGTAACCGCCTACCGTACCTGTCAATCAAGTGTCTATATAGTTCACATTTTCACACTATGCATGCATTTGGGTGTTCATGTTCATGTTAAGGCAAATTGAATCTGCATGCATTATTTTCACATACTGAAAATTCTACTTAATAAAAGCGTATAAAACCATATTCATAGTTGACAATGGCAAATAGCACAAGCACTCTGTACGACCTATGCTAAGCTATTTGCGCTATCTGTGATTTGCCCATACATGGAATTAAAAGGCTACTGACTAATTCTCGCTTTGTTTGTTAAGCCACAAAACCTGTCTTGCAATAGAAGACTGCTCCTATATGATTGAAGTTATTATCTTTAAAATATTCTGGGTCCACACCATTATGAGTTATTATGCTAACAAATTACTCTTAATTTACACACCTGGCTTAATTGAACGTCTTTTTGGGGAAGGGGTTATACGTTTGTCTTCCTCGTTTGTCATACTTGGGCTTCTAGCTTGCCTGGAGAAATGACAAGGCCCATTTCCTCTTGCAATACATTCACTCCCATCATAACCCCCTACTCCACTTGCCAATCATCTGTCATATACGTGTTTGGGCTATGAGTGTTCATGCCGGGGCAGAGGCTGTCTACAGTAGTTAGAGATGCACAAGTCGGAGTGAGTCAAAAGGGACAAAGAGATGCACCAGAGAGTTGAAGTGGTTTGTTGGAGGTGTTGGTCGTAAATGTACAGCAGGAATATAACTTGGAGCGTTTTGCCTTCACTATTTTGCACAAAACACTTGCCAGGTTGGTATTGCTGCCAAAATACAAGTGAATACAGAAACTAAAGAACAGCTGCAAATAATAGAAGAATAGTCTCTTGACGGACACAGCACACAAACTACTGTTCACACGCAACGACAACAGGACTAACATGTAACTTTTTAGGAAGTACATGTTGGACAGGGAAGGCCCGAATATTGAACCCCCAACCTGTGATTGTATTCACTTTCCAGTTGGACTACTCAAAAGTATGTTCATCCAGCCTAATATCTAAATAATCTAAAATCTCAAAATCTAACCCGCATCAAGCCGCCCCGCATCCCGTACAACCCCACCCACCCTGTCAGCTTACATGTTATAGGCTATATTAACTGGATGCTGCTTTTATTTGATCTAGAAAAGATGCATGAAAACAGCCCCTATATTTGTGTTGAAAATCTCCTCTATCAGAGTGTTCTCTTTGGTCAGCATCCTTCGGTCTCTGCACACGCTCTCCATGTCTGTGTGTCTGCATGCTCTTCATGCATGCGTGGCTGTAGTGGTCAAAGCGGATGGGAAAAAATCCCAGCAGCAATACAAATGTAGAATACATGTACATAACTGACCATACATAGGCTATTTCTTTACCCGCCCCAACCCAGGTCCGCGGGTTCTGGGTCGACCCACATATCACTAATATCTTTATTTGCCTAGTTTATGCTCAAGTAGAAGATGCTGTAGAAATGCCACGTAGATATTCCAGTTTATGACTCTTGGACAGTATATCACAAGGTATAGTCAAATAACTAAGATTTTTTTTACTCATCTCATCTGAGCACATTTTATGCACATAATGTAACAATAACAAAAGCTAACGTTGGCGCAGCATTTGAAAGTTGCCGACAGCTAAGTAAAAATGCTTCCAAATGTTTGGCTTCACAAACAGTAGACTTTTAAAATGGTCGACTTTAGTGGACAGGCTTGTTTTAGCTCTGCTTAGCTTAAGGACGGAGTGAGCACTGCCAGGAAATAGGGCATGTAAAAATTAGTAGTGCTACCTTGGCTATACAGCCCGTGGAAAAGCAAACTAGTTCTTAAAAGCTTTGCAACAGCCCTGAACTACTTGTACTCAACTCAAACAAAGAAACGGATGCACGGTCAAAGTGGTTGGAGGAAAACTGCTCAGACATAATGTCCAAATGTACAAACCGAATGTAGCTTGGAGTGAAGTGTGGCACAATGAGTAACAGTGGCTAATGCTACTAGCCAATGGGAGAAAAGATGGCTGGCTAGAAAGAATGGGTATAGAAGCCAGAATACTGAACTGCAGCCAAAATGCATGAAGCCTCAGTCCAGATTGGTTGGGACAGTCCCAGGGCCCCGCTACAAACCGGAGCAGAACCAGGAGGGAGCAAGTGCATTAGCAAAGAAATGAAGTCAGAGAAAACAGAAAAGCAAAAAAGGCATCATGCAGGCTTATAGGCAATACAGAAAGAGAATGCGAGAGGGCTTTTGAGGCTTTTGGGGCCGAAGCAGGATGGAGGAAAACCGCTGAGAGTCAGGCAGTGCTTGTAGTGCTGGGCCAGGCCTGGGCTGAGGCTGCTGTGAGAGGAGCCAGGGCTGGAGGCCAAAGTGAGAGAGAGAACAGAGGGGGAGGAAGGGCCACAGCCAGGGGCCCCAGCATCAGATTTAGTCAGCTGTTCCCCTGGCCAGCAGCTGGACGGGACTGTGGTAGAAGACAGGGGAGGGGGGGAGGTACATGGAGAGTTCTGGGGAGATATTTAAACTGAAAGTGAGAGGAGGTATTGGAAAGAAAATATAGCAAGTCAGTGAAGGCTCAGGACTGGATCGAGTGTCGTCTATAGAGTCAATGCTCCGGTGTGGCTCCAGTTTTGATTCATGTCTGCAAAAGAAGTTCAGACGGCAGTGCAATGGAATATGGATTTGGTACAGACAAAACCCTCGTTGTCTTGAAAAAAATATATATAATTTAATAAAACTCATGATCACAATTTTACAAATGACAGATTTTAACCTTTACTCAAGACAATTTTTTATTGACTACTTTTACTTGAAAGCAGATTTTGACTGTCTGCAAATGCATCCAGGTACGTTAGTATGTCAGTTTTGGTTTTGGCATCCCTTCAGTTGCTATGACTAAGCACTAAAAATCATGCTTATAGTATATATACAGACTCAAAATGCAAATGAAGAGTCTTATTTATGGTTAGATATATATGTAGTCCTTATATGGTCTACTAATATGGTCTACTACTCAGAAAGTTAAAACCTATATTCTGGACTGCACTTTCTTTGGAACAATGCTGTGTGTATTGTCCCCAATGAATAAATTTGGAACTTCTAAAGAAAGCCATTGAAAGTAGGTGGGGGTAGACATTTTTGGGTGTTGGTGTGATGGCGAAGTGGGTTTTGGAAAGAGGACGGTGGAAAAGCCATTAGATTCCGATGAGAGCGAAAACAGCCCAGGGAGCAGACAGACTCACAGAAGGTGGTTAGGGCTCACTGGCTTCTGCAACCGCTCAGCTTTCCATCCATCCACCAGCCCACAGTCCACCTCCTCTCCTTCCGTCACTGCTGTGCTATTCTCTGGCAAACTCCTCAAGCAGTTGTGCTACGGCAACAGTCCTGCTATTCATTAAGGTGCGACCTGCAGGCCTGACCCCAAACAAACCAAGATCCCAAACAGGTGCCTCACTCACAGCACCGGTGTGAGGCAGGCAAAGAGATCCCACAACTGAATAAGTGAAAAAGCATATTTCGTGTCTTTTGGATAGCATGCTAACAGACAATAGCAGCTAGTAAACAATATGGTGGACATTAAAGTGGTAAGTAAGTTGGGTGAACAATCCCATTAAAACTTTTAATGGGATTCTATTGTCATAAATGACATTCTCAAGACATGAAAATAAGTCACCAAAAAACAAAATGGTGGGTGTTTACTTTCCATAAAACCTATATATATTCCCTTATACATATACATTTTTTCTGATCTTTCAGGGGTTGCCACAGTGAATGACTTGATTACAATGGGTAATTTGTCATAGGATTCTATTAAAGATGCCCTTTCTAGGACCATCTCAGAAGAAGGGTCCTGCAACTGGAGGTTTCGCTCAAGGTTCTTACTACTTCACCAACAGGACCAATGCTCATGCAGACCTCCTAATTCCAGTCATCATAAGAGCTACATTAGCATAAAAGTTTAATTTATGTATAATTCATGCTTTGTATAAAGTGATAATACTTTGAATGTAAATACAGTCTACTAAAATATTTATATTCCCTGGATGGGCAGCAGCATAACTTAACAACATTAGATAATGTGGAAATCGGTTGAGCTAAAAAAGAATGGAGAAGAAAAAGCGATGTAATTAAAGCAGAGCTCGTACACACTTTGGTTCCATAAAAGTGTTGAAATGAGATTTGAAGTAGGGGATTGAGGGGTTGGGGTTGGCCACGGGGCAAGTAGCTGCTGCTAGCAAAGCACTTTATGGCCTATTATATTCCATTCAGATGGAGCGGGCGTCTGGGATAAAAGCATTTAGTCTGTGCGTTAGTGAGTGACTCAGCACTCAGAGCCTTTGCAGGTGGACCCCTTCATAACGACACAATGCATATCAATGAAGTGGAGCGTTCTCTGTGTAGACCATCACTCACTCCCACACACCACACCTCATCTTTCAGCTTCTTTCTTCCCTCTTGACCTTTTGAACATTCTTGTAGAAACACCATTCCCTTCTTCTCTATTGTGGTCCTCTTTTACACTGATTTGATGATTACACTTGCTCTCCACTGTGACCGCTCCAATCAAGGCAGAATTTAAAAACAGTAAGTACTCCGTTATGTGAACTGCACTGACGACAGCAAAGATTGCACCAAGTTAGCACTGGTTAGCATGGAGGCTCTAGCACAGGTCTGGCTCTCACAAACTTCACAAATTGAACATATACTTTCAAAGTTTGTGTTCGTTCTGTTTAAGCATAATGTGGTTAACCTGTCTACCATGCATTTATAGTGCGTTCATGAACCTCTAAGTTATATTGCACTTTAGCATTGAAACAACCATAACATAAGGTGACCCATAGCATTTCATTGGTATGGATAAACTGTGTAAATTACATGGTAGATGGAAGGTGCTTGTGCAGAAATGATATATAGTTCTATAGTTTCAGTGTCTTTGCCCTAAACACTAGTTACTTATATATTTTTTATTATTACTTGATTACCCGGAGTTAAGATCTTTGTCTAGCTGGGTAACTGTGCTCTTCAATTGTGCTTTACTTTAGGTGTCATATCCACAACCTTTGAAGATCTAATTTCTACTGTGACTAAGTATAATTAATGTACATGGTGTTCTATACCCTTATTATTAATTTGAATAACTGTGACCTAACCCCGTTGTGCTTCCCAAACTGTGATGACCTTTCCAAAACTGGTCCACATACAGGACCATTGACTGAATAAGACTCTCTTGTTAACACAAACCAACCATGATGTCATACTTGGTAAGCCCACTCATGTTTACTAACCATTATTTGCCTGGCGCAGTGGCTGACCAGCCTCTTCTCCACCACAGTCCTGAGCCAGTGGACCCCTCCAGGCCACCCCCCACCCCCTTTAGTATACCCTCCATCAGTCTCTATACCCCTTTACTCTACTACCGTTCTACCTCTGTGCCTCTCCATCCCTTACCCCCCGCCCGCTTTCCTCTAGCTTCCCTTGGCGGTGGTTAATGGCACCGGGATCCAGCGTGGAATATAGATCAGTACAAGATGGATGGGGCACCAGGAGCTCCGGCCAGTCCCGTAGGTCCCAGACCAAAGATTAACTAAATATTAGCTGACAGGAAGAGATAGAGGCAGGGACCCAGCTGCAGCTGCTAGTGCCACTGCCGGCGGAACAAACAACACGGACTGTTTTTAACCCTTTGCTCTGGGGAGAGGCACAGACACATGCGATAAACACACCAAGATGCAAAAATACACACAAGCACGTTGGGTATACATACTGCGGTGCACCCTGGGAGAAGGAGTCCACTAATCACATCCTCTCCTCCCCCCGCCTGCCCCTGCCAAGGAGGAGGGTGAGGGGGAAAAAGGAATAAATCTTTATTAGGCGATGTGTCCCTGCTTTATCGATCTCTTCGCTCCTCAGCTCCCCCTCTCCCTGGCCACCTCCCGACTCTTACTCTCCCTCCTTTTGTTATTTTAGGCGTGTGTCTGCCATCCGGTCCAATTGAGTCAGGCTGTACATCAGAAAGGACCATTACCCATGTCTCCCTGGGCTAAGCTGTCACTGGTTGTGAGGGGGTAGGAGGTGAGGTGATGGAGCCACCCAGGAGGGACAGATAGTCAGCTAACGGCTAGCCAACCGCTGTGCCTGGCAGACAGACACACAGACTGAGGGACAGGCGGACAGATATAATGGGCAAAGATGTCTGAGTGGCAGTAACATGCAGTGGCAGGCTTCCATGACAATCCCATGTGACAGAAAGTCACTGCTCCACTAAATTTGTATATGCATATAAATAATGTTTTTATATAGATTTGCACTCCACACAAAGTCATATAAAACATGTAGCATGATGGTTGAATGATTAGCACTGTTGTCTCACTGCACCAAGGTCAAAGGTCAGTGGCTTTAGTCTGTGTGAGTGTAATCCTCTGTGGATTACCATAGGTTCTCTTCAGGTAACCGTGCATGTTAGGGGATTTATGTCTGCAAATCTTACGATTTTCCAGGGTGTAGTCTAGTACTTGTCCATAGTAGAATGGGAACAGTTCTGTGAATGTCATGAAATAAAAAATCTTCCTAATCCCAGACAGTGGTAAACACAGAGCTTCTAAATGTAGACGGTATCAGCCCCTGAGGTCTGGATGCAGTCTGCTCACACTGAGCAGCAGAGCTGGGAGTAGAACTAGCTAGCCTACTAGCTTCCTCTGGGAGTTTAGACACAGGAAGCACTATGGAAACATGCTGTATCTAGATAGAAGCAGTGTAAATAAGATATGAGGTTCTATTGCCCGGCTTGGGAAATGAACCCTGAACATTGTGAAGGCAAGTAAGGAAGGAATGTCTAATCATTAGAAGTCAGGGAAGGTTAGCATGAACAGTGGTAACTCTACCATTAGACGTTAAGTTATATTGATCGTCCTGTAAATGCTCTTCTTATTTCTGCTTCACCTTAGCTTCATCGAGTTCTGTTGTGGCACAGAGCAGTGAATGCATGTCTCACATGCCACACAGCTACACCATTGTTGGACTATGCACTGCCAGAGGCACTGCTCTTTCAAAAACCTCCTCCCTCACATACCTTACACAACACACAAACCTGACAGGCAAATATCAGGTAAATCTTAGTCATCTTAGGCATCGTTTGGGTTTTGGAAGTGGGGCCTGGAAGTAAATATAAATCATAAAATAAGTCATCTAACTATCTAACTATATTAAAGACTTTTTTGTAATTAAATATAATGAAATAGTGATAACAGCTCAATCACTAACAACTCTAACTTGAAGCGTGCATACCTGGCCCTCTTGCCAGCCCACTCGCTTAGTTAGGACGATGTGTACTGGATCAAAATAGCGCACGCTCAGTCACCCGAGCAATCTCTCCCTTTGATTAGCTAGTGTTTATTGGAAAACAATAATGTGATATGGGCCTTTTCTTTCAAGCAAAGCAACGAGCCACCGAAGGGCCAGTCTGTCCACGTTGACCCCTGACTTCAGTCAATCCCTTGAGGTTAAGTGGGGAGGTCAAATCTGGACCAGCTCGATACAAAGGGGTGGAGTTGGTCGATTAGCGGAACACCTACCACGTTGTGTACTGCAGAGGTCAACGGCAGGTAAACCCTCATCTTATGTTGTTGTTTATTCTAAGGCGCCTAGTCAACTGGGCGCCCAGGCATTGTGAGCCATGCAAGAGTGTGTGTGTTTGTGTGTGCGTTTGTGTGTGTGTTTGTGTGTGTGTTTGGTGGTGGAAGTGAGATAGGGAGAGAATGGTGACAGACAGGAATGTCATCCACCCTCTTATCATTAACGCTCCTCACCTTATTCAGCCTGACACACACTGCTATACACACATTAACAGGGCTATTAACACACACAGTCATTTGCATATGCTTGTAGATTCACCTCCTAGTCTCACTGACACAGTGTGAGTGATGTGACAATGCACTGGTAATAATGGCAATTTATGCCTTCAACTGTACTGAAGTCTGCAATGCACTTGAAATTGGCAAGGCTATTATTATTATTATTTTGCTCATTTATTTTCTGGGTATGTTTCTAATGAAACTCAAATTTTTCACAAAACTGAAAACATTACTCTCAGAAAGGAAGTTTTGGGTGGTGGGTTGGAGATGAAAGAATCCAGGATTTTGATAATGAGTTCAGTGAGTTCAGTTGCAGAAATTGTGAACATTATTCTCAACAAGCAGCTTGGTTTAGTTGGTGGATGAGATATGAAACCTAGAGACTTGCCATAGAAAACTGTTGGCATTGCAACACTCAGGTGCATTCCAGGGAATTTTAATCTTCAGCCAAAATATAGGCTAGAGGAAATCAAGTCATCTGCCTTCTCCACAAAAATGAAAAACACATTTTCCGAAGTTTAGACTGTCACTTATGTAGTCTACAACTTAAAACATATAGCTGAAGATGTGCCTAGTATATCAGCATTTGCCTTTGTATGCAAATAACACGCCTACAATGAAGACTTTTCAAAGTTCCCTCCTGAAAGACTTGCTAACATGTTCCTGTAGCAGCAGTAAAAGCATGTGCAATCCGTATGTCTAGTCGCTGTAAATAATCCCACACCATACACACGCGGTACATCGAACCTCCCACTGCAGTGAGCAGACTCTTGGACCGCTTTGTGCTTATTTCAGCAGCCCATTGGTGCAAAGAGGAATTCATTAAAAAGGAAAAAAAAGTAAGAACCGGAGCATCACAGTAGAACGCTGAGTGCTGCATTCCCCTGTTGTTATTATTGCCAAATCGAAGAGAGAAAGGCGGCTGGTAATAAAAGTCATTAAACGAAATAGAAAAAAGCGGCTTTTAATAGGGGCCTTGTCATTGTGGATTTAGTAGCCTTTCTATCGCCTGCTCCCTCTGCTCCACACTGAAAGAAGAAGAGGGGAAAAGAGTGGATTCCTAGCCAGCCAGGGAAGCTAGGCTGACTGCTGACGCACGCCCCGGCCGCCACAGTCTGGGATGGGAGACAAGTCAAGCTGGAATGGGGACATTACACGAAGAGCTCATACAGAACTTTATTACTTTGGCTGGTTTATTTAACAAGGGGAACACACTTAAGCATCTATGTGGCAGCATTAGCATGCAAGGCAGTTTGGGCGACCTACGGGAGGGTGGCAGACGCATAGAGCGGCCGTGGTTGGAACGGGGAATGGTGATTTAGGAAGGGCAGGGAGGAAAAGGCCGTGTCTGGGACTAGGCTGGACGAGAAGGAAAGCTGGTTGGATTGGAATTGGGATGGGAATAAGGATGACAGATGTTGTAAAGAAGAAATGGCCATTGGATAATACTTGCTACAGTCTACAGAGATGCAATAGATTTTGGAATATATTATAGGGTGGGTTAGTGTACAGATGGGGCTTTGTCACGTATTGAGGCCTTCTGGAAAACTGAAGAAATAATACAACCATGCTAACGCTAATGGCTAAACTTAACGGCTTAAGGTTCAGTTTCACCCAGTAAACAAGATCAGTCCAGTTCTTAACAGTTAATCGTGCAATATTCACTCAACAATAAAACAAACTGGGTCATTAAGCTACTTGCTAATCAAAACTCCTGTAGGTTCATTTTTGGGAAAACCTGGCTGCAGCTGGTTGTGATACATTTTGCAGAATTTATAGGCATTTAACCAGGCCACATGAAGGCATCAACTTCATTAGCCATGTCCATGTCGGTTTGCTAGTTTGGTATATGCATCTAAACCTGGACGATTGAGCATAGTTACATATGTTTGAGATAAATGTATCTTGAATGACTTGATTAATACATTATTTGAGTTCGAGGCACCTGCAGAATGATGGAAGAACTTTGCAATGATTTTTTTTATTATTATATAATATGAGATGGTGAACAACAATGGCTGCAGCACATAGAGCTTAAACACCTGTAAACATCCGGTATCTGATGCGTACTAAATCTATGGCCAAGTCTATAGAACAAGTATCTCTGTCCACACTCACATTAGCGGAGACGTTTCCATTACACTGTGCTGAGATGTACCCTATCTTCTTTCCATTGAGCCAACATAATGGGACAGAGACATGGAATCTTGTCTCGCCCTCTCAGATGTACTGCAGACCGATGAAGCAGTATCCCTGAGCACACCTCTCCTCACTCGGGTGGCTTTTGCTGCCCCCATCTCTCCCTCTTGGACAGCCAGATGTTTACACTAGCTCGGGGCTCAGCCATGTTTCCATGACGATAGAAGCTCAGTGTTTGTCACATGGCCAGGGGTAATGCACCAGATTGGGGATCAGTGCTCTTTAAACAGACCACCTTAGAGCACGCTTCACCATTTTGGATTTTCGTTTGCTTTAACATTCTGCTTCTGCAGAGATTCAGCTTCCACAATCAGGCCTGTAATCCAACACTGTATTTGACTGACACCAATATGCAGAGAAAACTGTAAACAACTCTCCAGCTTGAAACCTTTAGTTCATTTATATTCTTGCACTTATTCATGTGCCCCTTTGGCCACTGTTGTATATTTATTACAGATGCATTTAAAATTGGGCCCATTTACAAAATCATAACGTTTTGCATTAAATGTCACAGTCACTGACCAATCGTGAATAGAACTTATATTTGGAGTTCTAGGTTTCAGGTTTCAGTTTATTTGTCATATGCACATTCAACACAGGGTCAGAAAATGCAATGAAATGCTTTGGATCGGAAGAACCGTTAGACTTGCTAAGATACTCATGAAGTACTAAT
>JAVQKC010166724.1:0-24390 GCA_036025475.1 Philypnodon macrostomus
TAGTTGTTCATAATGAACTGAACTCTCAATTAATACTGCACTAAATCACTTTACATAATATGTTTACTGCTGCTGCACTATATGAATGTATTATGTATGTCCCTACCTGTGCAATACTATATCATGTGCAATATGAAATTCATTTGAAGTAATTTTACCACCTGTGAAATATCTACTTACACCTTATTTAATCCTACCTGCACCTTTGTATTTTTATTGTACTTATTTTTTATTATATGTTTATTATATTGTTTACTTATTTTTTTTTTTACCATGTACTATTATTGCATGCTGCTAGTACTTCATGACTATCTTAGCGAGTCAAACGGTTCCTCTGATCCTAAGCATTTCATTGCATTGTTATCCTTGTGTTGAACCTGCATATGACAAATAAACTTTTAAGTTTAATGATGTATTGTCAATGTGCTTCAGGTTGGACCGATATCGAGGTGACCCAATGAAGCAGCACAATGATCGTTTTAACTTTGAGTGTCATATTTATGTGGACGATGCCTTTATGGCTGATAAGGACACAGGACAAAGACTAATCAATTCTTATGTTAACGACTTGATTAATGTCATCATTGAGGTTTACAGGTGAGCTAATTATTTTTGTCTAGTCTGTGTAGTACATTGTTCATGGTGCATTTTTCAGTTTTGTAAATCCTGGTTTGTTTTTATTGACTTAGAGTATTTACACTCAAGGAGCCAGACGATGTGTCAATCATTGAGACGCCTTACGGAGGCAGACTTGTGTGTGTTCTGCCAGAAGGCAACATGCTGTATGCCCACCTCAAAGACAAAAGTCTCATCAGAAACAAGAAAAGATGGTCACAGGTATAGAACAATATATTTGAGAAGTATACATGTATTGAGTATAAAGTAAATATTTGAATACATCTTGAATATGATTTTGACTTGCAGATTATGTATTTGTATTACTTGCTGGGTTGGAAGGGTTATGTTGCCAAGAATCCTCAAAAAATAAAAGTAGGAATGTTTTATACGCAAATACTTCATTATATCTTTTTCAATCTAGGCATGTTATTTTTCCATTGTTAAAATATATTTTGTCCCCAGTATAAGAAAGAAAGTATGCGGTCTGTGGGATCTCAGGAAATCCTCATCTTGACACACAATGACATTGAGAATGACAACAGAAAATTCCTTTCAGACGAGAACACCTACATCCTGGCGCTAGATGGAGACACCGATTTCCAACCTAAAGCTGTAATTCTGCTTGTAGACAGGTCAGTGAGTGTAGTGAGGTCAAGGTTTCGGCTTTGGCAGTTGGATAGTTTTACTCAATTCTAAATCCAATTTGCAAAAACAGGTTACGGATGTATGAAAATGTAGGTGCAGCCTGTGGCAGAATTCATCCAACAGGAATGGGTAAGATAACCATTTGTCCATGTCATTGTTGGCCTCAATTATATGGGAGCATGATGTTAAAACGAAATCCCTCATCAGGTCCAATGGTGTGGTACCAGAAGTTTGAGTACGCTGTGGGCCATTGGCTACAGAAGACAGCCGAGCATGTTTTTGGTTCTGTGCTGTGTAGTCCGGGCTGCTTCAGTCTGTTTCGAGGTTCAGCCTTGATGGACGACAATGTGTTGAAGAGATACACAACCAAGGCCACACGAGCTGCAGAGTATGTGCAGTACGATCAAGGTGGGTACAGTTTTAATTGTTTGTTAAATTATAAAATCAAGCTTTTCTATGGCTCCCTATTGAGTGGATTTATTCATCTGAATTTTTTTTATAGGGGAGGATCGTTGGCTGTGCACCTTATTATTGCAGCAGGGATGGCGTGTGGAGTACAATGCTGCATCGGACGCATACACCAACTCGCCACAAGAGTTTAAGGAGTTTTATAACCAGCGAAAAAGATGGGGCCCTTCAACCTTAGCCAACACACTTGACCTGTTGCATAGGTAACTGAATAGTCTAAGTATACATACATTCATTGCTGTGTTCTTTGTTTACTGATTTACTTTTTGCGCTAAATTGCAGTGGTTCAGAGACAGTGAAAAGAAACTCGTCGATTTCCAGAATCTACATTTTCTACCAGATGTTCACCGTTGGCTCCTCTATCCTTGGACCAGCCTCTGTGACACTTATGATAGCAGGTGCAGTCCGCTCTTGTCTGCTGATTTCACTAACCCAAGAGTAAAAAGTTTGTTTACGTTTCTATCTTGAATTTTTTTATTGTATGTTTTTGCTGACAGGTGCCTTCCAGTTTGTCTTTAAGATCGCCGGTACACTATCCATCATCGTTGCGAGTATTCCTCCTGTGTTTTACATCATCATCTGTTTCATCACCAAAGCAAACACTCAAATAAACATCGCCGGCATCATGAGTATCTTATATGCCTTTCTCATGACTGCTTCTTTCTTCTCCATCATTGGTGAGTGAAATCATGGGAGACACAACATCAAGACAATACACAATACCCACAGAAAACACACTATTCACAATGCTCCCCTCTAGGAGGCGCTACAGAAAAGGACCACTATTTTTTTGTAGTTAATTATAGATAGTTGTCCTGTTTACTAATGTTTTAAAAATGTGTTTTCAGGTGACATGGTTATTCAGGGCACCTTCCTGACGCCCACTGGTGTATTTTTAGTGTCTATGACAGTCATGTACTTGGTGACGGCCATACTCCACCCAGAAGAGTTTGGTAAGATTTGATTGTTTTAGTCATTATTGTAGCAATAGTTCAGTTGTAATTTGTGTTTAATACTGTGATATATATCCTACAGGGTTAATTATGTACGGCTTGATGTATTTCATCTGTATTCCCAGTGGGTACCTCTTACTGACTATCTACTCACTGGTCAACATGAACAATGTGTCCTGGGGCACAAGAGAAACCAACAAGTAACACAATTTGTTTCATTGTTTTTATAAATAACATGTGGGCCTGAAGCATTACACATAGGCCTACTTCTTTATAGATTATACATCATATCTCATTGTCTGTTGATTTGAGGATTTAATAAAAACTTTTCTATGCGTTTAGGGGAGGGGCCGTGGTCAAGAAAAGCCATAATATTCTATGTGACAAAAACTGTCGACTGTGCTGCTGGGACATGAAGTTACAGGTGCACAAGTGTGACCAAAGTTTTAGCAAAAGTGACCCAGGGCAATTCATCTGATTTTATCTTGCACCTCCACAGATAACACAGGAATCAGAAAACCCAATGCTTCAGAAGATCACAGGACAGGCCGCTCCAGTCCTATTGACCATCCCGCCCACAACACAAGAGACAATCCTAATGCTTCAGAATGAAGATGGGCCAAAAGAAACCACTGAAGAAGAAAAGAAACAAGACAAAGTGGAAAAACTAAAGACAAAATACAGTCACGTAGTTTCCATTTCCAGGTATTCACATCATGACACTGACATTTAAATCAGGGCAGCGATGTTTTTATACGCACAGTTTAGCTGTTAGGTATGTGTTTGGGCTATTGGTTGTTTTCAGGTTCTAGAATGCAATGATGCCATATCCTCAGAAGGGGGGCAGGGGCCAGAATTCTGTATTAACTATATGATCCACAAATCTGATCATTTTTATTAGTGACAAGGTCCATTACCCCCCTGTATCTGTCCAACCACACACAAACAGCCCCCCATCTCCCAGTAAAATGTATAAGGCTATAGAATGTTGTGATGTCACCTCAATATGTTTTAAAAATACACACAAGACATTTTTATGAATTAATGTAAGCATATTTTTGTTGATAAGTGTCAGTTTGAGCTGCTTGAGCAGTCCATTGAGATATGTTTGTGTATCTCTAACAGCAGTGACTGCAGCAGCGATAAGAAAAGCTTATCTGATTTTGAAGACGATGAAGACGATGACTACAGCAGAGATCAGGCAGAAAAGCAGCTCTTTCCTATTAGTGGTAAGATACTCATGACATGAATCTTAATTTGACATAATTTTAACATTTTAACACATACTGTACTGTATATTGTGTTAATGTTCTCATGAAGAATGGGTAACGCCAGTAAAAGATGAGTTCCTAAAGAAACTGACTTGTGCAAACATGAAGAGAAACCTAAAAGAACAAATACGGTATGGAAAATATGTTTTAGATTTTTTTTTAATAAAATTTATTAAAGAATTGTTTTTCTCTTTAATCAAAAACTATTTAAAACTACTACTAAAATAAAATAAAAAATGTCAGTTAGCAGTAGGGAGTAAAAGGATTTTTTTTGTTTCAGATACGCACTTCCCAGCCGTGAGGATGAACTGTGCGACGAGCTGGTATTGATGTTAAATGACACACTGAACATAGAGCTAAGTAGAGTTGGACCTGAGGATATCCCCACAGACTGTCAGCTGGAAGAACTGCGAGATGCACTCACACGACAGGTACAACCCTATTGACCGCAGTCTATTTTTATATCCAAACATTCATTTAAGACATATTTGTTTCTCTGACAGGCACGGCAAATCCTTAAGACCAACCACAAGAAGAAACTCGAAAAGAGAGTCATAGACGCTATCGACAAAACACTTACTGCTCCTCAGATCAAACAACTGGACGAGGTAGCCATCTCTCCTGAATACACACTTTACTAATACGCATGAGCGGGGATGAAATTGAGCAGCAACTTTCAAAGTAACAGATATGCAATGCAGTGCGCACTGATCTGTTTTCTGACGTCTATGTGGTTTTAATTAGGATGAGAACGATTTCTGGATTAAATTATTGGACCGCTACCTTAAACCAATTAATGACCCTAAGGAACATCAGGAGGAAGTCAGTAAAGAGCTAAAGTCTCTGCGCAACAAGGTATCTATCCTGCTGGCATACATTTTTTACTATTCTCAAATAAATACTTAAAATACTATAAACTGTATATGTCTTTTACAGGCTGTCTTCCTCTATTTCATGATTAATGTTTTGTGGGTAGTGGCAACATTCTTCCTGCAGGCTATCGGAAATGACGTGATCAGCATCAAAATCCCTAAATATTATCCAAATGGTACATTATCAGATGAAACCCTCAAGGTAGGACTAGCAACAATTAAAATATTGTAACATGAAATTGGATAACTTTCCAAAAGATTGCCCAGGATGACTTATGACTTTAAACTCACTGTCACAGGTTGAACCACTCAGTTTGATGTTCCTTCTGTCTTTTGCTATTCTTCTCCTGGTCCAGTTCTTGGCCATGTTATATCACAGGTAAACACACACAGGCCAATGGGCACCGCTCTGCAAACAATGTAGTAAAGTAACTTATCCTTGCCTGGATTTCTGTTTTATAGGATCTACACACTGATCCATGTTGTGTCTTATCGGAGCAAAGAGAAGAACTACACTCAGCAAGACAGACGGCGTGTAAGTAACAAAAATAATGTATTAGTTGAATACACCACAAAACTACTGTTGCCTGTGCCAACATACACAACACAAGACAGAAGTAGAATGATCATCACCCAAACTAATAAGAAACAATGGCCATAGATATATATATATTATTTAGTAAGCCTAATTTCAATCATAGGATGTACATAAACAACTATAGCGCAGACCTGCAGAGTTGTCTAGGTAGTATTAAAGTATCCACATTTACAAAATAACAGTACACAATACAATACACAAATTTTTAGGTTTACCTGTGGCACGATAGCTTGTTATTTCAACTACAAGTTAACATTAAGGCCAGTGTTTTTTGTGTGTGTGTATGTTTTAAAGTATATTTTTGTAATGTTTTTGTCAGAGTGAAGATGAAGATGGATACATTCTAGAAAACCCTACAGCCATGGCACTTACCATCAAGAGTGAAGATCTGGAGTAAATCAACTACCAGTAAAATAACTGTTGTTTATGCTTTGTTGTATATCGGATTGTATTGTTCTATTAAATACAGTTAATTAAATAGCATGATTTTTGTGAATGATAATGGATTTTTAGATTTGGTGAATATGGAGTCTTTCCTTTATTTCAGGTTTTGCTTGCTACTCTGCTAATGCTAACGCTTCCTTATGAAGTTACAAGAGATGCCTCTACTCTGGTTTTGTTGTTTTATCTGTACATGTCTTATTGTTTCACTGTTTATTTGTGTTAAGCAAGAATAAGAATAAAGAACATATACACTAACAACAATGATCATTTAAGGCATAATACAAATGTTACATTTAGAACTGTTAAAGGTTAGTTTTCTACTGGTGCTAAATGAATGACTAGTAACAGTGACATTGAGTCAAATGTATTTAATGACATGAGTTCAAAATAGTCACAATGATGTAATAGATGTTTAAAATCAGACCTTAAGAAAAATACAGTACATATTCATACAATTGGATAATGTACTTTGTATTTAAGATGGAGACCCAGGCTGCAAATCAACTGACATTGAGATTTTCAAATGGCCATTTGTTATTCCCTCTCGCAGCCAATAAGAGTGACAGCTAGTTGATGGAAGTGGTCTCACCAGTCCACAAGTACATCAATAATCAAAAGCTTGGCTGAAGCTTCGCTTTTGCCCTCCTCTGTTGTTGTTATATCCACCATTGTTGTTCCGGAAACCATTACTGTGTCCGCCATTTCTGAAGTGACCGCCTCTTCCACCTCTGAACCCTCCTGATCGGTCACCGCGGTTACCACTGCCGAACCCTCTGTCTCCGCGACTCTGTGGTTTTTCTTCCAGCTCTGGGAGCTCTGTAGCTACCGTCAACTGCCAGCGCCGACCATCCTTCCAATTCTCCTATTGATTAACAAGAAGGTTGAGGTGGGCAATAAAGATCGCAACATTTTAACATTTAATTTTTTAGCTTGTGCTTTACAGTTTTGGGAAGAATGCTTTTAAAATGTATTCTGTTACATGACTCAATCTAATATTCTCAATACTTTCACATAGAGTTGCATCATATATTTTATAGTTTATACACCATAAAGTGAAAAAAATCCATGTTTGCCCTTATTTACCAGTAATCAGAAGCAGGAGCACAAGACCGTGGCACATCATGTGATGCACGGACACATTGCATTGTTCACATGACAGAGTTCAACGTTTTATTTTTTTTAAGCCAACAAATGACAGACATATCCATTACTCTGTGCCTCTTACACACATGCCGTCACATCAATAAACAACAAACAGGTAAGAGTGTGACCTTTACCATGTCTTTACCCCATTCCTCTCACTAGCTTTACAGTTCTCACCTGAATCTCTGTGACTTTGTCAGCTGGGACATCAAAACAAACACCCTGTTAAATACACAAAGAACTGATTAGAATTCTTGAGATTCAGTTTAGTTCAAAATAATAAACATTTTTATTTACATAAAAACATACCGTTTTCCCCTTGAGAAAAGTCATTCTGTGAATATGATTCTCTATCTCTTCTCCCAGCTGTTCTTTGATGGTTCTCCATGCATAACCAAGATTGTGAATCTCTAGTGAACACACACACTGAAGAGTGGTGTACCCCTAGAAAACCAGCACAATATATGTTGTAAGCATAAACACAATTTCTGAGCCAAAGTAAAACAATTAAATTTTGTCTTGCATTACTAAATTTTGAAGTCTAAAGATGCAGGAGAACAAGCATGTCTGATTAACTCACAACATCAGAGTTGAGCAGTGAACGCTGCTCTAGACTAGTAGCTCCAGAAATATGGGCCAAGGCAGCTGCAAGTGCATCTACTGCTCCTCTTTCTTCAATCAGCCTCTGAGCGGATTCTCTGAAATAACCAATAGCCGCAGCAGGTACAGAGTCCAAGAACCTAAATAATAAGGAAACATAAAATTAGCACGCTGCATTTAAAAGTACCTTATGCTACAGGGCAGGTCAGTAGTGTGCACCTGACTGCATCCTTGCTGGATGACTTAATGATGTCATTGGCAGTTGGAACTCCAACCCGTCTGAATGTGATACCCTGTGATAAGACATAACCAAATATTTATGTTTATGTTCATGTTCACGTTCACGTTCACGTTTAGATGATAAATACACGTCTAGGTAATGCATACAGCTTTGTTTTCAACATAGCGCAATTGGTCCTCTTCTTTTCTTTGGTAAAAACAGATGCACACCCCGGTTCTGCCAGCACGGCCTGTACGCCCTGAACGATGGATATATGACTCTACATCCTACACAAGCAAAAAAAAAAAAGTTACCACATCTAATAGAACAAGGCTTTCACAGTTGTTGACATTAGAAGAGACAATTATTAAATGAATAAATATACATACCTTGGGTGGTGAACACTGGACAACAAGGTCTACTTCTGGTATATCTAAGCCTCGAGCAGCAACGTTTGTTGCAACCAGAACCTCAAAAGCACCATTTCTAAATCCTTTCAGTGTGATCTCTCTCTGTTTTTGAGGGATATCTCCATGAAGGGTCTGTGTACTCTACATTAAAGTAAAAATAACTAAATTAAAATTTCAAAACCACAGTTGCGTCCCGATTTGCCAAAGTGGATAAAATGCATAAAATGTGTACCTGCTTGATGGATGAATTCAGTGAAAGTTCATTGGCATCTTTCTTGGTCTCACAGAAAATAATGGTTCTGCCATGGCTGCCACTGTAAACCTGGATAACATCCCCTATCACAGCAGCACGTTGTGACCAGTGACACGCTATAGCGAGATGCTGAAACAAGGGTATTAAAACAATGTAAAAACTGTTCAGGGACCACTGTACCCCACTGTGGTTGTTACATAACAGCAACAATTTCACACACTTACTTCAACTGTTGTTGCAGCTTTCTGTGTTTTCTTGCCGATCAGGTCAACATGTTTGCACTCAGGTCTCATGTATTTCTTGGCTACATCATATACCCAGTGAGGGCAGGTTGCTGAAAACAGTAGCGTCTGGGGGTTGGAGTCACTATCTAGAAGACACAATGTCATGATTTTAGAGAACTAAGATACTGTAAATCAATATTATTCATGTTATATATTTGCAGTACCGTTCTTATAAGAAGAAGCCAAAATCTCTTCAACCTGCTCTGTAAAGCCCATGTCCAACATTTGGTCTACTTCATCCAGAACAACATGTTTGAGTTTAGTAAGGTCCAGCTTATTGTTCTGAATGTGGTCTTTAACACGTCCAGGTGTCCCAACCAAGATATCAATACCATTGCGAATAGCATCAACTGAAAAGAACAAAATGCACTGATTTTAGGGACAGTATTTTGGAAGAAAGTGCAGGAACAGAGTCCTTATTAATACAGTATCATTCAATAAAAAAATTAATATAATTAAGAAGTGAAGACAATATAAAAGAATGTACATACCCTGTGGGTTGTATGAGCTGCCTCCATAGAAACAGGCAATCGACAGCCGCTTTGTGACGTCTTTGAAGTCTTTAGCAACTTGGATAGCCAACTCTCTGGTAGGTGCCAACACCAAAACCTATAGCAAAATTTTATAGTTATCAGTAAAAGAATATCTTTAATAACAGACATATGTTTCAGGGGTTGTTATTTCACCTTTGGAGCACGACCTCGAGACATATCAGCACCAGCAGTCTGGAGCTTCTCCACCAAAGGAATCGCAAAAGAGAAAGTCTTTCCTGTTCCTGTACGGGCTTGGGCAATTACATCGTCTCCATCATATACTGAATCAAACGTCTTCACCTGTATGTCAAACAGGTACGTAACTCCCCGAGCTAGGGTTGGTAGAAAGGAGCCATGAGAAAATGAAATGATATCTACACTAGTGTCAAATCTCAAAAACAAAAACCTTAAGGTCAACCGCTTACCTTTCAGCTTGTCTATGGTGACTTTGGATATCCTGAAGTTCGAAAAAGCTCCCTCTCTCTGCTCTGGTGTTTCCTGAACCCACAAAATAAAACAAAAGAAAAAAGGGGGGTTTACAAGTAGGTCTTGAGATCTTTAACTCTAATTTTCTTCTATTCATTTTCAATGCAGACCTACCTTTTCTTTTTCACTGTCACTAGCGGAATCCTCCTTTGAAGGAGACGGGGTTGTCACAACAGGGGTGTTTACAGTGACGTGTTCATTGGCTGCTGCTTCTTCTGCTATTTTTTGTTTTTTCTTCTTTTTCTAAACAACAGGGGATCAATGTATTGCAGATAACATAAAAAGTACAGCAACAACTACACATCTGTGAGTATTTGACAAACTTACCTCTGAGTCAGATTTCTTTTTTTTCTTAGGTGTTTCATCATCATCCATGTTGCCGTTCACGTCTGTGGCCCCATCCACGTCTGTGGCCCCATCCATGTTGCCGTTCACTTGGTCCACTGTTTCCTTGTCTTTTTTCTTTTTCTTTTTGGGCACTGGAGGCTGAAAGTCTTCCAGGTCTGTTTTCATCTTCTTCTTTTTGCCCTCTTTGTTTTTTTTCTAAAATTTACAGTTAAAAAAAATACTCTAAATAATAATCAACTAATTTAATAATTGAACATCCAATTTCTAGAATAGACATAAATTAATGAGTATTAACTACTTAAATCACCCAGGATTTACGCATTTAAAAAAAATATATGCATCTAGAAAAAAAAAAAGAAAAAAAATATATATATATTTAGCTGCACCAGAAAACTAACCTTTTCTGTTTTGAAAACATGTCAACCAGCTGACGAGAGCAGCTGTGTAGTACGTCATCAAAGTGCGCACAATGATCATTCCACAGATATAACAAATAGTGTATGGTATACTGTATATAAGTATAACAGTAACTTAACACTTTGGTCACGAGAGACACAAAAAATATATACCATGTGCCATTTAAAAATGAATGTTATTTGTTTGTAGTCCAATTAACCTACACCGGGTGCCACGTGTTTCAGAAGCTAGTGTAGCTAGCTGGGCTTTAAAAAAAAACAACGAATCAATAAAATTGAGCACGTTTGAATTATCAAATCACACGCTAACTAACGAGTTGTGTTTACGTTTTGTTCTCAAACCGAGAAAGACTCCATATTTGTGCTATTAAAGCGGTGTCTTCAGACTCAGCTGATTGCGTTTAGCCACATGTTGTCAAACACGGTCACCGATGACTTCGGGTTTGGTCTTTCTCGTAGCTTATTTTGCTCACCTCTGAGGTTTTACACGGCACCGCTGGGTCCACATCTCCCTCCATCGCTTCATATGCGTCGTCAAATATGATTTTAGATGGCATTTCCTCTCTTGTTCACAACTTGATTGAAACCTCCTAAAGGGATACTGGACTATTCCGCGGGCACGCGGACCGAAAGGAACGCGCAACGTGCGTCACCAGCGTAACTAGGTTTCTGACCTGCGTGAAGTTGGCGCCCCATAAACGCAAAGCTTTTTCCCAACAATATTTAGGGCTCGAGCACCAAAGTCCTATTGTAATTCATCAGATTTTTTTCAGACACCAACTAAATCGCATTGATATAGGTTATATGGTAAAATAAGAACGCAGATAGTTTCACACATGTCTTGTCTACAAGATCATTCACTTTGTTATCTTTGTTACACGTTTAATATGCTTAAAAAACACTAACATTTACGAGCTACTTTCTCGTGATTTAACCCGTATACTGTATTCTCCGGTACAATCCACATTTTTTTTAAACAAACTACTACTTCTGCTCTCTCTTTTGGGGAAGCGCCATGGCCTAGTACTGTTCTTAATGAGAACGCATTATAATCCAAGTCTGTCAATGCACTAAACATGACCCTTCTTTCTTCTGCATACACCGGACATTGTAATAACACATGAACTACAGATTCAAAGACCCCACATGAATGAAAGCAGCAGGGTGTTTCCCAAGCACATACATCCCACTGGCCAACCCACAGTGCCCCAGCCTTAGCCTTGCCAGCTTCACATCATCCTGTCGTGAGGCACTAAGTGATGTAAAGCTGCTCTGTCCTATTGTTGGAACAATACTGTGAAGGTGTCTTCCTCTGCCTCACTATTCCAGATGCCCTGCCACTGCTGATTTATTTTATTATTTTTAACATTTTAATAAAACTGTGACACTTGAATTTCCCAAAGGAGACTCTAAGCTCTATCCTTTTCAAGTTTAAAACCATCATTAAAATGTAATTAACTAATTTCATTCAACTATTTCATGCTCCGCCCTTTTGCAACTAGAACAAATTACTACACTTTTGATTCCCATTTCCTCTACCCACCACAGTGCCCAGAGGATTCAGTTACATGCAAAAAGGCTCAGTGGCGTCCCCTTGAAAATCAAAATACATTGGGTCGATGGGAGGAAGACACAACATTTTTGCATTATAGGAAAACCACAATTATATTGTGGCCCCGCCCCCAACCCAAAGTCGTCCATCTTGGTTCAAAGTTTTGACTGACAAATTTAGCCCTGGTACTTTAACAAACTAGTCCTAGGGTTTTCATCCGACAGGCTCCAAACTCGGTCAGCCTCATCCGGACATCTGTGAGATCTACAGTTGTTAAAAGTTTTGTTGTAGGCCACTGGGTGTGGTCGTGACGAGCTTTTGACAAAGCAGCCATTTTGAAAAACAATAAAACCTCCATAACTTTTACAGATGTTGTCATATTTGGATTGACCCAATGGAGGTTTTGTGCACATTTCTGATGTGAACACAATGATGTGTCAACAAAACCACTATTATTATTGAAATTCTGGTGTAAATTTACAGAAATTCTTTATAGTGCATTCATTTCTTGAGTTGTTGAGATACCAAGATTGTATTTAAAAAATAGTTTGCAGCAACATGCTCCATTGCAAGGTAAGGACAGCCTACTTCGCTGTTCTATTTTACATTTAAAATTTAGCACATACTTTTTTTTACAAAGACAAGTGCAATAAATAATAAAAATAGTAGCCAATGAAATGTGTGACCACAAACAAGACTTCTTAGAAATTCAAAGTAATAGGCCACGCCCTCTCTTTTACCTATAGATCACGCCCTCTCTTTTACCTATAGATCACATGCACGATGTGTGGAAGAGAACAGTTTAGGAATATCCTACTGAATGGAAATGTGGCGCAGCAAGATTCACATTTTGGTCTGCTCTGGTCTATTTGGTCTGATGTTTTGGTGGTAAGAATATTTATTATTTAATATATATATATATACACCATTGTTTTGTAAAGTATTAGTAGCCAATGTGAGGTGGAAAACTCTTATATTTAATAACTTTCAAATTTACTTTGAAAGCGTAGGCTAATTTAGTCTGTAGCACGACAACTAATCAAACTAACCTAGGGAATCATTCACACTGAAGTAATGTTGTTGAAAGTTTTAAAAAATACACTGATTTGTTGTATTCATTATTTAATTATTTAAATTCAGCACAGATTTAGACATTGTGTGCAATACACCCGAACATTGTGTGCAATACACCCGAACAAAAACGATGTGTATTTTGTACAACTATATATTAAAATATGCCTGTTTATGTTTAACCTGAAAGGGCTCGTAAAAATCTACTCTCTTTATGATGTTCTCTTTAAGTTTTACAAGCATTTTAGCCACTGCTACTGAAAACAGAGCTAAACTAAAGCAAATAATGAAAAACTTTAATCTTTAACCCACAAGAGTCAAGGATTCTTAGTTTTAAAGGCTTGTTTTACAACTAAACCACGGCCCATTATTGGTTGATTTCCAGCACTCAGTGTTGAATTAAGAAACAACAAAAATATTGAGAAAGTAACAGTTGGAATAACAATAACAACATCATCAACATCCATCAAATGAATGCATTTATATTATATTATTATTATATATTATATATTTAAATTCAATAAAGAAATCGGAGGGTCGTACTCATCAGTTAAACTATTTTGTTATTTGGTCCATTTTATGAGTAAAATATTTTCCCTTTTATTGTATGTTATTCAAAATGGTACCAACAAAGAAAATATAATGGTTAGATTGTTGAAAGCTGTTTGATTGGTGGCAAAGAATCAGTAAACAAATCTAGTGTGATTTTAACAGTGCATACGGTAGATGTGTTGATGTACATACACTTAAGTCACTTGATCAAAATTAGGATTTAACATGGAATTTGATTTGTCAGCTTTTACTGGCTATGTGAAGAAACACAAGTGCCTACAACTGATACCAGACCACCTCTGTTATTCAACAGCTGTAAAACTGGAGATCTACAAATAAGCCCCGGGTAACATAATATTTAAAAATAATATTTTTTTTTTCTGACATGAGATTAAAATCTGTCATAAACATGCCTGTATACATGTCTTGTTTCAGGTTAAAATATGCACAGCCAAACACACAGATTGGGTGAGCATCACACTGTTTAAAATATTTGAATGTTCAAGATTCCCGGAATGGAGGCAACTGGAAGCAAATGCGCCTTTACAAGAAAGTAGGATTTGTGGTGAGGGATAGAAAAAAATTTAATTAAATGAACATACAATGTGAGGTACATTCAATAATGTTTCTGCAGGTTCTGAGATAACCATAACATGTAGCAGAGTGTATGTCATTCGTCAAAACCATCTTAATTTACAATATTTTGTTGATAATGCTAATTTCTCCATTGAAAATGTATATGGTCTTGCCTTCAATTGCCTCCATTCTAGAATTGCCAACTTTGAAAGGGTACATAAGCTTGTCAAAACATATTACCAACACACAATTTCTCATTATTTTTTTTTTACAACCACACAATTTTTGGGGTCCGGCCATTCTCAGTCGTACTGATGTGAACACAGTGACCAACTGGAACGTGCCTCTTGTTTGGGAAGGAACATTTGATCCAGTGGTCATTGATGTGATCTATAAAAGATTAAACCCACGTATTGCTGTGCTGGTGTTAGCTGTTGGCAAGTGAGTCACAATAATGTCTGTAATAATTTAGCACAACCACTTTGCTGCATTGAGACATGACACACACGTTACTGTGTTTTCATCAGATACACGCGTTTCTTGAAGGACTTCTTGGAATCAGGAGAAAAATACTTCTTTGTTGGCTTCAATGTGACATATTATATATTCACAGACAACAAACAGGATGTTCCCAATGTAAGATGTGAACATACGACAAGAGTACATTTATTGACAGATTACCTTCTATTATTATAATTATGTATTTGTCTTGGTGCGGACAGATCAACCTAGGTCACGGCAGGACTATCTCTGTCCATGATGTGCCAAGTGCAAACCGATGGCAGGATGTGGTACTGAGCAAGATGAAATGGGCCACTATTACAATTGAGAAATGGGTAACAGCTACTTTCTTACTTTGTTAAAATAAAGAATTTTTTTTGATTATACATTACACACTATTTTGATTGTTTTAGCTCCACAAAGAAGCAGACTATCTTTTTATGATGGACATTGACAGCGTTTTTCACAACCGTTTTGGAGCAGAGTCCCTCAGTCAAATGACCGCTGTACTTCACCGTGGCTACTACAAGGTTCCACCACTGTATTAACATGTCTTTTACCAAAAAAAACGTGTATTATAGTTTTTCATTTCACATATCCTTTACTACTTGCCAGACAAACCGTGATGATTTTCCATATGAGCGTCGCCCAAACTCTCAAGCCTACATACCTTATGCAGAGGGAGATTACTATTACACAGCAGCCGTTTGGGGTGGATACATGGAGAACATGTACAAGCTAGTAAAGTAAAAAAAATCTTTTTAGTTATGACTGAGTGTACTTTATTGTTTAAGTATTTTTGCTCACATTTTGTTTTACTCCTGGCTTCTTCAGTTACTGTTATGAGAAATCTCAGGAGGATGCTAAAAATGGAACCGAAGCTGTATGGCAGGAGGAAAGTCATCTCAACAAGTAAAGTAGCACACTGTCATATTTGTGGTATCTTTCACTTGCATAATATTTAAGGAAAATCATTTTATGAAAAAAAAAAAAAAATCTTCTTAACCTCTCTTTGTAGATATTTCTTGTACAACAAACCAACCAAAGTGCTGTCCCCCGAGTATCTATGGTCGGACTATGATGCGGTTCCCAAGGACATCAAAGTCATCAGGATCTCCCAGTTAATCAAGAATTATGCAGATGTGAGACCAAATGGAGGGAATTAATATCAACTGATCAGTTAAAAACAAAAGATTAGGCGATCCATTGCATTGTAAACATTATCCCTTTATGTTTCACCATTATGACAGCTCACCACAACAAGGCATATTCACGACAGCCTGAAGTACTGTAGACATGTCAAAAAAGCTTCCACACCACATTTCTGTCAAATCCAGGATGATGGGCATTATAGATTGAGCAGATTGTGTTCTTAATATTGATGTTTAGGCACTGGTTATGGTCTCAGCTTTTACAAGTTTGTGTTGTCTGGAATAATTTGATGGCATGGGTTTCTTAAAAAAAAATCTGACTTAAGTGCATCTGGTGGAGTTTTACAATAAATTACTTTGATTACTTTTAAACACTAGAGATCCTTAATATACACTGTTTATGTGTACTTATGTAGTAGCTAAATTTAACAGATTAAGGGTGAGTAATGAAGCCATCTGAGGGCGTGTCTCAGTAACTACTGTGAACAAGGTGGCAATATGGGTAAAATATCTGACAAAGGGGGCAGAGACGCATTTATTGAACTTTAAATCTCGATGACTGTGGGAGGAAGATTAAGACAAAGGCTTTGATTTAGAAAAAGTGTTTATTTTAGTCTATTACTTAAAAAAGATCTTCTCAGTAAAATATCAGCCCAACTGTATCAATCCAAAAAATATTACTAAGGGCAGTTAGCTGGGGCCACCAGTGGTGACCAGACTACTCACCACAGTGAACGCAGACATCACGGCAAGACAAGTGAACCAGTGCACTAACTCACCAATATGGTGCCCAGCGTCACTGAAAGAAAAAATTAATTGTTACAGACAAGGCTCAGTTGGTAACATTTACAATTGACCACACACAAATGGCTCATGGCAAAACAAATTGATGCAAAACAGAGTGATGCAAAACAAACTGATGCAAAACAAACACAGCAGCTGTTTGTTACACCGAAGGACCACAGGCCTGTTTTCAAACAATAGACACCATTAAGTCTGTTAGTTACACAAAAAGACCACAGGCCCGTTGTCGAACAATAGACACCATTAAGGCTGTTAGTTACACCGAAGGACCACAGGCCCGTTGTCGAACAATAGACACCATTAAGGCTGTTAGTTACACCGAAGGACCATAGGCCCGTTGTCGAACAATAGACAAAGTTAGTTTTCCAAAAACACAGTACAAGACTAACCACAGAAACCCTGACGGCAATTGGGAGCACGTCAAAAACCCAGAGCACTGGCCAAGCAACAGAAATCCAAAAAGCAGTTAGAAACCAAACTTGCCCACAACCTGCAGCACTGGACTAGCAAAAGATGCAGAGCTGCAGAGCACATTGCCAGCATAGCAAAGTGGGTGCCATCTTGATGTAGTGGGGTGGCTATTACTTCTCCATTGTCCCCTGAAGTACTCTCCTAAGCCCACCCCTAATTTGACACTATTTAAAAGCACCTGTTGCCAAGATCACATTCTCTTTGCTGTGCTGGCTGTGTGCTCTGCATCTTTTGTGAGCCCAGGTAGGATTTTATCCCCTATTTGATTGTAAAGGTGGTGTTTAGTGACTGAAACTAATTGTATGCCCATAGTGCTGCAGTTTGATGGCAGGTTTGGCTCCTAACTGCTGGTGGGATTTCTGTTTGGCCAGTGCTGAGTTTATGCCATGTACCCAATTGTCATCAGGGTTTCTGTGGCTGGTCCAGTACTGTGTTTTTGGGAAAACACCTTAAAAGTGTATATTGTTTGAGATATGACTAGGTTTTATTTTAATTATTCAGTGTTCTGTAAAATTACTAAATTAAGTGTTTGTGCTTCCTCGAGCAGACCTGTCGCGTAACTTGCGGTCCTTCGGTGTAACCAGCCGCATTTAGGGTGGTAGGTTAGTGCCCATTATCTAGACCACATTTTACAACAGTGAGCCTTTTTGACCCTTATTCCATTCTCTTGCATGTTAGCCTGTTGCTGTTTTGCATAGTGCTGTTTTGCATGTTTTTTGGTTGTTGTTTTTTCTTTGTGTTTTTGTCAATTGTAAATGTGACCTACCGGGCCTATATCTATATGTCTAAAAGATGCTCGCCCTTCAACCGGAGGGTTGGTGGTTCGAGTCCCTGCCCGTGCACATGCTGTCAGGCCCTCCCGTGGACCCACCACCCGCGTACCATGGTGCAATGTGGATCGGGTGGCGGTCAAAGGCGCGACCCGGTTTCGGACAAGCGGAAGAAAATGGATGGATGGATGGACTTGATTTCTTAAGTTTGATAATACAGCAAAGATTTTATTGAGAAGACCTTTTTTAACTAATAAACATAAACATGTTCCTAGATCCTTTTTCTTAATCATCTTCCTCCCACAGTCATTGATTTGAAAGGCCTGTGCTGTCGTCCCAGACAGCAAGGTGTATATCGGCGAAACGGCCCCATACGTCTGCTACAACTGTCACCAACGGGCACCTTAATCAGACATTGTGGGATTTTAAGGGTTTTAATATTGTTAACGAGCAATTAAGAGGCCCTGCCCCCAAACCATGACAAACATGGGAAAGGTCTGTTTGACTTTTTTGATTTGTTTGGATGTTTTTGAAGAATGTTTTTGCCAAATTTTGTAAAATTCCCTAAAACTACATTCTTCTTTCAGTCTATAGGGGGTGCTATAGATGTAACTGCCATCATATCGGTCAGATGTGTTCAGGGCCGGGGGGTAATTAGGTATTTCAGGTTGGAGCCTAATTGGGCAAAGTATGTGCACGTTAGAGGCTGTCAAATATACCTGACCTCCCAAATTCAATCCAAAATGGCCGACTTCCTGTTTGTTGTAGGTTGGGGTTTATGTTGGGTACACTGCCAAAGTAAGTGTGTCCAGGGTCCCATAGGGGTCATAAACAGGGGGGCACTATAGAGGCATTCTTTATTTGACCTCTGTAATGTGCCTATGTACATTAAGTATACAATGGCCCGGATCAATGTGCCAAAACTCATGAGATTTTCGTTTATGTTCAGCAGGATTATTGCCTCAATAAAAGTGCATTAAAACATTAATTTGTTAATTATTTAATTGTCATCTATCGAAGATGTACCAAACTCAATCCAGTTCTGCATCTTCATGATATGTACCTGTGTGCAACAGTTGAAAAACGATCCAGCAAAGACTTTTTGAGTTATTGCATTCACAGTTTTGGCCCGTTATTAATTAATTACTTAATTAATATTCATCGAAGAAGTACCCAAATCGATACAGTTCGGCGTCTTTATGGTAAGCACCTGTGTGCAAATGTTGAAACTGATTCCGGCCATTTGTTTTTGAGTTATCGCGTTCACAGCTAGGATCTGCAGAGGCGGACGCAGACGAACACTGCCGTGATTCCATAATATCGGCGACACGCTGTTTTCGCCGATATAATGAGCTGTGAACTGAACCTTAGCTTTAAAAACAATATCACAAATCTAATCACAAGCACAATATTTGTCAAAAAAAGCAAGTAGATATTTTTTGTAAGTGCAGCCCTAGTTTATTATTCAGTTATATTTGTACCATATTGAGTAACATGCACCTCTTTCTCCAGTGTGTCGTTGGGTTCCAGGACATCCTCTCCTCGCAACAGCCTCAGCCTCTCACTCTGATGTCGATGCATTCGTCCCGGCAGAACCAGGCTCAGAGGAAATGGCATGTGGTCAGCAAACCATCGCCGCGTCACGTCCACAAAGTTCTTACTGTCCACCCACTGAGAGTATATCTGCAACACAAAGAGACAGTTCTATATCAGGACTAAACCAGGACTAAACCGGGATCAAACCAGGACTAAACCAGGACTAAACCAGGACTAAACCAGGACTAAACAAGGACTAAACAAGGAAAGAAAAAACATAAACACCATACTTTTAATAAAGAGATTTACTTTATTACATTTACATAAATGTGAAACTAGCTCCTACCATCATCACTGTGACATGTGCCTGTCCAAATATTAAGGAGGCAGTGTTGCCACGGCTCAGCTACAGTGATGGAACTGAACCATGAATACTGTCATTACTCAATATGTAGCCAGAAAACCATTTACAGTAATCTGTGCATGGGCTAACTGTAATAAATAAATCATTTATTCATATGCAAGTTTGTAGTGAGTATATTATACAAACTAGATGATTACATAATAGTCATGTTATTGATTTGAGCACAGAATGTGTTTTTATTGGATAAAAGTTCCCTGTTTATGCGCAGCTCTCTCTTCTCGGCTAAGACAGCTCATTTTTTATTTATTTTACTTATTTTACTTTTATTTAACCAGGAAGTCCCATTGAGATTCAGAATCTTTTTTTCAAGAGAGACCTGGCCAAGGTAGCAGCCAAACCACAGAACAAATAAATATATAATAATACAGCCCAGAATGTGTTCTGTTATCATCTCAAAACCTGGGTCCTGGTCTGGACCAGGGTTTGCTTGAGTGTATCACAGCCACACCAATAATCTGGACCAAACAAGGTAGGTGTGAACATACCCTAAAACAGGTCTAAAACAGGTCTAAAACAGGTCTAAAACGGGTCTAAACCAGGACTGACCAGAGCAGGCACCAGTTTCTCCTCGATGAGGGAGATGAAGGCCAGACTGTCTGCTCCTTCTTTGGCTGAGAGGTCGTAGTCTGCATTGTACTTCTGTAAAACACATGCATTCAATCTGAGTTTAACATATAAAACAAGGCTTGTTTTAGGGCAGCTCATTACGTGTGACTGGAGAGTGAGCTACCTGTTTTCGCAGATGGATGATGATGTCACTGGATCTGGACAGAACCTCTTTCTGATTGGTCCTAAAAGCAGGAAGTGAACCTGACAATACAAATGCAAAAATACCTTTTAATAATATATTAGATTTATATTATATGTAAGAGTTCTCAAGTCTTTCACAAAGGCTTTTGCTGCCAGCAGAGAATGACCTGCACTAGCTCCTGAGCACCATTTTAGACCAGCTCTGTTTTTGTATGTTTTGTGCTTTAGATGAATTTTTAATTTCATACATTAACATATTCTTTCTAAGATTCTAGTGATCAAGAAAGAACAATATCTATGAACATATTTGTATGCATATTCTTATGTATGCATATTCTTACACTGTACTGATACTAACCTGAGGGACTCCTCCAGGGGTTACTGATCTTGTGAACCTTTAGTGGGGCCCCAGCGAACTGAGCGTACGCCTGACAACACACACAGACACATAAAGAACAAGGGTTATTCACATAATTAAACATGCCACATTACAGTATTTTTCAAGTTCGAAATGGTTCGACCTTGGGCTTTATTTTCGAATTCATTTCTTTATTGGTGATTTCTGTTAAAGGGTCACTAGAACACGGCCTGAAAAACAACGACATTAGAACGTCTTTCAATAAGTGTGGGACCTGACAGGGTTTGTCTGTGGCACATGTCACCCGAACTAACTGGGTGTAATCCAGGGACAAAACCAGTCACCTCTAGAGCAAAACGAGTCCTGGTTTAGTCCTTGTTCACTCTCGGTTTAACACACATATTCCCGTATTATATTCCTAATTACAGACCCTGTATGAAACTGCTTTAGGGACATAAACACAGTTAGCCTGATGCTAAGCTAACCCGGTGTTAAACGACGAGGTGTGTCCCTGACAGAAATAGACCCTCTTTATGATCGGATTCGAGTCTCGTTTCTCTCACGATAACACAATAAAACACAAACACTGACCAGAACCACCAGACAGTCGGCGCTGACAGACGGTAAACCCCAGTCTCCTTCCCAACAAAACAACTCCTCCGGCGCCGCCATTTTCCTGGAAGTCTCTCAGCGGAAATTAGTCTTCTTCGGCAGATCCATGGTGGCGTTAGAGACGAGACCGGTGGCCTTTCACAGGACACCGCCGCCTTCTGTACAGGAGTATGTCTATTGTTTCTTACCCCAAAATTCAACGAACGTTTAGTCTATACTTTTGGACCCTTTCTTTTTACTATGGTGTCCTGATCATAATGGACCAAATATGGTCCTAGAAATTACAAATAATAATAATAGCCTAATAAAATAGAAGATAACATAATGACTTTCATTGTATTACATATGATGCATTAGGTCTTTATTGCAAAAAAAAGAAAAAAAAGAAGAAAAAAAACTAAACGAAAATAAATAAATTAATAGATAATTACAGTACATTAAAAACATGTATTTTCATGACTACGTGCAAAAAGATGAATTATTTCTGGCAAGTGAAAAAACTAATTGCCTAGTAACATTTAAAAAAGGACTAGCCAGAGTGGCCAGAGAGCAAAAACGTTCATGTCGAGCCTTGATTACACTAACTATTATTACAAAAATATAATACTTTATTACTTTTTTTTTTACTTTTCTCTTGGTGCACTCTATTTATTTCTAATCTGTATCCTTGAGTTAAGTGACTGCAGTTGTAATGTTATATTTCGTACAACGACAACAGGCCTATTGGAATTGTAATGTTTTACATACACAGTAAACACCACATTAAAGAAACACTTTTTTTATTACTTTTTATATGACAAAACACAGAAACACATCAAAATGACAAAAATAACTGGACAATTTAAAAGTCTATATACAAAATTATTAACAAATGAGTCCAGTAATGATACCAGATCAATGGATTCATCATTTGAAGCAAGAACTCATAAAATTAGTGGAAGACATAATTCATTTTGGCAAATATATGTTGTTGAAAAACTGTCGGATTTGAAAAGGTTTTACACCAGATGTTTACGTACATCTAATTAGATACTAACACATACTAACACAGGTTTAGGCATCTTAAAACATCTTAACATCAGAAATTAGTCTTGAATTAACTAGACCTGGTTTAGTCCTGGTTTAACCCTAGTTTAACTCTGGTTTAGTCTTGGTGTTGTTCTGGTTTAGTCCTGGTTTAGTCCCACCAGTCTGCAGCTCTCGTTCCACAGTCTCAGAGCCGTCTCATCATCTTGAGCTTCTGGAGCCGGCTCCTTCTCAGCACAGTCACTGTAACAGACACATCATGAGGGGGAGGATCGTAACTGGTTTTAGGAGGATCTTAACAGGTCTCGACAGTGTTATACTAGTACCTGAAGTATTTCCCAGATTTATTCTCGAGTCCTGGAGTGAGAGCGCAGTACAGTGTGGTCTGACAGCCTTCGTACGGAGTCTTCATTAATAACAGAGAGGGCAGGCGCAGCAGCACCCCTAGAAGAGGAAATGACGTCTGTACATGTCGGCCCAGTTCAGTCCGGATCACCCCGGGATGGAGACAGAAACACGACACACCAGTGCCTACAGACACACAAAAACATGTATTAACACTGATATGCAGGGCCCACTAGAATTTGGGTGGTGCGTTCACTGGTGTGGTGCTTTAACTGACCTGTGTGGTGCGTTCACTGACCTGTGTGGTGTGTTTACTGACCTGTGTGGTGTGTTCACTGACCTGTGTGGTGTGTTCACTGACCTGTGAGTCTGTGGTGATTTCACTGACCTGTGTGGTGTGTTCACTGACCTGTGTGGTGTGTTCATTGACCTGTGAGTCTGTGGTGAGTTCACTGAACTGCCCGGTGCGTTCACTGATCTGTGTGGTGTGTTCACTGACCTGTGAGTCTGTGGTGCGTTCACTGACCTGTGTGGTGTGTTCACTGACCTGTGAGTGTGTGGTGCATTCACTAACCTGTGTGGTGCATTCACTGACCTGTGAGTCTGTGGGACAGCTCTCTGGTGAACAGGATATTGGCGAGTTTGCTCTGTCTGTAGCTCTGTAGAGGAGTGTAGGGTCTGTGACTAAAGAACAGGTCATCAACCTCCACACGACCTAAAGAAACACAATATATTAGACTTCCACCTCCCCAGACAGCTCCTCACTCTCCCCATACAACACTTTACTCGTTTTGTCAGAATTTAGTTCTGGTTTGGTCCAGGTTTAGACCAGGTTTAGTCCTGGTACAGTCCTGGTTTAGACCTGGTTTAAGCTTGTTTTAGACTTGGTTTAGACCTGGTTCAGTCCTGGTTTAGACCTGGTTTAGTCCTGGTTCAGTCCTGGTTTAGTCCTGGTTTAGTCAGGTGTGGGCTGTTACCTGTCCCACTCTGTGATGACAAAGGGAGACAGGCCTGTTCTGTTGAATGTTCTGAAGCGACAGCGTGGCCCCCCCCCCCCCTCCATCAGTCAGACAGGCCGTTACCATGGAAACTGGAGCAGGGGCACACGGGACCAAGTTTGAAAGAAGAGTTATTTCACTCACTATTAACATGGCTCATGCACAACTAACTAACATCTTTGTACAGAAGAGGTCAGAGTTAGCACAGGACTAAACCAGGACTAAACCAGGACTAAACCAGGACTAAACCAGGTCTAAACCAGGACTAAACCAGGTCTAAACCAGGTCTAAACCAGGACTAAACCAGGACTAAACCAGGTCTAAACCAGGT
>JAVQKC010166749.1:0-11391 GCA_036025475.1 Philypnodon macrostomus
GAAAGAAGAATGTAGTTTTCGGGAATTTTCAAAATTTGGCAAAAACATTCTTCTCAAAAAAGTCAAATAGACCCTTCCCCTGTTTGTCATGGTTTGGGGGCGGGGCCCCTTAATTGCTCGTTAACAATATTAAAACCCTTATAAATCACACAATGTCTGATTAAGGTGGCAGTTGGTGACAGTTGTAGCAGACGTATGGGGCAGACGTATGGGGCAGACATATGGGGCTGTTTCGCCGATATACACCTTGCTGTCGGGGATGACGGCACAGGCCTAGTTATTATGTACCTGTCTGTCAAACTCGTCCTCATTCTCCATCCACATGAACTCAGCGAAGGGGTTGTCGTCTGCCTCAGAGATCAACTGTTCTCCAAGAGGAACATGGTTACTGATCGTCATAGTCACCTGTTCAAAAAAATTATATAACAACTAATATCAAATCAATCATTGTAAAAGCAACAAACGAGGTGACTTAAACATAACTATATTAGGTTGTTTTAACCAACACTAGACCAGACTAAACCATATCTTAAATTGGTCCAAACCTGGGCGTATTATTTAATCAATGATATAGATGAAATAAATTACCCTAGAAAGAAATTAAATTACACTAGAAAGAGCCGAAGTTCCACCACTGGTACCTAGGGGTGGGCAATAGTGATCAACTCCTAATAAAAAGTCTTTAAGTTTATGTTTAAAAAGGACCCAGTTTGGCTCTCCCTTCAGTTCTGGAGGTAAAGTATTTTATTCCTTGTACAGTAAAAGCTGACTGACCAAAGGATATCTTGCATCTCAGTACTTTACAGTTCCTGCTGTGAGCTCCTCTTGTGACTGAGCCCACAGCTCTGGGAGGAACAACATAGTCACTCAAATCCTGAGGGCCTGATTGTGCAGGCATTTGTGAACCAGTTTTAACTGAGCATATGAAGTTATGACGATCTGCTAATCTAGGAAGATTGTGGACTTGTGATACAGTGCATTCATTTATGCTCACACAGCTGTTTCTTTAGCCAAGATGTTTTGTCTAAACCTATGAGCAACTGTCTCCTTTTTAAAGACTGTGGAGTCCCATTCAGACAAAACTGAAACAGGTGGAGCGCAGACTAAATGTGTTCTCAGCTGTTACTTTTGATGTGGCTGTCACAGTGGTACAGTACAGAGCAGTAGCAACAATAGTAGAAGCTGTATGATCACTTAAAAACAGTAATAGTAGTCAAAACTGAACTGGTAATTTTTATATTTAATTTCTGTGGTTTTGAATCAAAATTTAATCACTGGGAACAAAACCATAATCACAGCAACAACAGAAAAATAACCTGACCTTCACATAATGTATAATAATAAAGTGTTGGACGATTAAAATTCAAATATAGACCATGCTTGGTAGTACTGAACGTTTCCTCTGACCGGGGTATAGTGTTAAAATTAACACCAAAACTTGTGACAGTAGTGTTTAACCAAATGAAAATACAGAGATTGCACAGATTACTCATTGAATTAATAAATACATTAAAATGACAAACCAAGTTTCAAGAAAACAGAAATATTCCAACTCTAGACATTTAGAAGTACTAATTGTAGATCAGTAATACATAATGAGTGGGCTATTACTGAGAAGTTACACCAAGCTTGAATACATGAAGTGATTTCAATATTTTTGGTAATCTTTGTGTCTATTATATAGTCTTTTTGATGTTGATCTAGTAATATCTCACAGCCATTATTCCACTAATAACAAATCACGTTATCGCCATTGACACAATAATTCACAACTATTACAAATTACGGCAAAATGTCATGTAGAGTTTAATTTTGATGACATCTTTCTCATTTACCTAAAAATAGTGGTTGAATCTGGGAGAAAGACGAAGCCAAACGACGCAAACTTGTCCGTGTTCAGCGCGAACTAACTGTAATGGCGGCCGCTGTTTGTTTACGTCGCGCACGTCACCCTCCCCTCGAGTGGTCCACATTTCCGTGGCACGTAAACGTCTCCACGCAACATAGAAAAAAACTAAAATATTACTTCACCTGCAAAGATCAAATAAAATACCTTCATTATTCTGAGGGTTTATATATTCTTGATCGGTTTTCAATAACTTTTTGTACAACGCAATATGAAGCCTACATGTTTAATTGAATAGGCTATAGAAGGCTTATTTAAGCATTTAAGCATGTTGCTAGATCACATCACTGCATCTGATTAACATTTAAACATTACCATAGCAAAATAAAAAGTGTACAAAAAAATAATCAATAAACTGTAGCTATAGATGTAGCTATACACACATCGAAGCATCTGAAAAGGCTACTAATGTTTCTCTAAGTTTGTTTACTGTATAGTCCTTTATATATATCTCAATGGTATAGCCACAGAGTAATGAACTTTCTGAATAAGTTGCTGTAACATTGTTAAAGTAACCAAAGAGCACCTTCTGTCATTTTGTATTCAAATGCAGTAGCCATTATGTTATGTCATTTTTGTGATTGTTTCAAGGGATGACTTTTCATGATGCAGTAGTTTAAGCAATTTTATGAAATTTATTATGTAACAAAATACAAAATACAGTTGCTCCTCTTGCCCGAATTGAGTCATTTTTGTCAGTCTCAGTGTCACCAGTAGAAATTGGCCTATTTTACATAAACCGCTGGTATTGACAATTATTGTTGTTTTCTTATTTATACAACCACAGCACTACCCAGCACGACCGAAATGTATCCCAGAAAAAAATCCCAGCAGCAGATCGATCTCTGGGCATTTTTGAAGCAGTGTATTTTCTTCCTACAGGTGGCGCTCACTCCTCTCGTTTTGCCTGAACCTGCTCTAAAACCGTAGACAAAGTGGTCACTTCCGGTAGCATTGATTCCTGCGACACTCTTGAACGCCTCTGCAACAACACCGGTTTAAACTCCAACACAATGTAAGTGACTCTGGCATAAGTCCTGCAATAATGTGCTATTTTTGGTGTGTTATGAACCGGAACCGATTGTTCAGCAGAAATAGAGGAAATGTGAGTGAAATGGTGACAACATTCTTTAGCATCGGCTAGGCTAACCAATCTCTTTGCTAAAACCCCCATCGTTTTACCTTATTGTGAATTTGAAAATAAATTGGAATGTACTTGTAGTTTAAATGTATTTTATGTTCATTCAAATGATTATTGTTGTTTGTTTCTTGGCTGTCCGGTTTTAAGGGAATATTTCACTGCTACTAAAGTACATTGAATTTCGTTTTGGAAGCGAGCACGTACCCCCGCGCTTTACTGGGGCCTCGGTTATATTCAGGGGCCCCATTCAGAGCTTCGGCCAACGTTGAATTAAAGCTAAACTACTCTAGTCTCCACTTTAAGATAATTTCAAAATAATGTTTACTGTCACCGCTTGTCTTCGGTGGAAAGCTTCCTTGGTTGTCTCTCAAAGCTGTGTTTGTGAATGTGATGTCCAGCTTGCAGCAATGTTGATGATTGTTATAAAGTAGATATAGAGCAAACAATTATTTCGGAGCCTCCTTGAACACAAATCTAATTGATATGAAAAACATATTGCCTTTTACAGACGTAAACACAAATAAATATAACTTTTTACACATTCTCCTGTTACTGACAAAATCATGAATATAACCAACTTTTGAAGCATCAAATTTTAAGAAGACCTTCTACACTGGTGAGATCTTTTATTCTTTCTGACCATGCTGGATCTTGTAAAGTCTGTGCAACTTTTACTTATTTGCACCAAGTTTGCACGTTTGGTCAGTCATACAATATAATACAATACTTGGTGGGTATTGGTCAGTGTCAGTTTTTTAACTGAGCGTGGTCAGCTTCACCAAAATAAAATGTTTTAAAGTATATTTTAACTGGTTTAATGCACTGTTGTTTTCAAGTCACTTTACCGTTTCCATAATTCTACTCATTTTGCCTTTGAGTGTTTTCTATGGAAGCTCTCTCCTTCACTTTCATTCATTCAAACACAGTGGTATGCTTTTTCTACATTGGATTGTTTGTGAGAACGTGGGGAATCTCTACATCTACTGTACATTTTTTATAACATAACCTTTTAATAGCCCTAACTTCGCCACTTTCTTTCAGCTTTATTCCACCAGCAGTTCTTTCTGAAAGGTCTTCTGTCTTCACTGTGTTTCAGCATCAAGTGGAACAAGAGGAATCGTTCAGTTTTGAAGAGGACACTTTTCAGACTTTACAAAACTTTTATAAAGTTTCATTGACATTAATCTTTGTGACGCTTTCTTTTTTCAATCTCAAGACCCAAACAGAGCCTCAGCTTTGGTGTGGAGACGTCTCAGTTTTTCTTAAGCGATACCCATAGACCCTTTTCTCACATTTCTCTGCTTTAAAATAACTTTTTTAATTTAAAAAAACTTTGATTTTGCTCAAATTTTTGAGTCCATTTGGCCTCCCCCTTATCCATCATGTCTCAGAAACCCGGTGGCTTTGCTGCAGGCCACGGTTTACTGGCAGCAGCTAAGACCTTAAACTTCAGTTCTGGTCGGCCCATGGGGGCAGGGTCATCGAGGGGGCATGGTCAGGAGCAGGTGGGTGACGGACAGGTGAGTGGGGAGAAGCACCTCGGCAGCACCATGAAGCTCTTCACGAGCCTGGGTCTGTCGCCCTCTGACCTGGATGCTCTCGCACAACTGCCTGAAGACCAGATCTCTGTGGAGACTTTGCCACACATTCTGAGGCAACTGAAGAGCCGCAAGAACCGCGATGATTATGACGACTGGGACAAACAGAGGCGAACAGGCAGGGAAGGGCCACGAGACACGGCCCGGGAGTACCCATACAGACAGGTAGGGGGCACTCTGAGCACTGCTCTATGCACCAAAGGGAGATTTTAGACTGTCATAGTCTGATATGGTCAACAGATCTGTTCTTGGCAAGGCTGTTTTTTTGTGGAGTTTCCCCCTGTGCCTGTGCAGGTTTCCTTGGGGGCTCCATTTAACTTCCCCATTACCAGAAACATATACAGCAGGTTCCCCTATGGGGTTTTCCCCGAAAAGAGATTATTCTCAGCGGGACTATACCACGCATAAACCAAAACCAAATCTATATTCATGATATGGTCTTACTCTCTCGCTATCTATTAATACAAGACTAAACCATTTAACACAGTCTGACCTGTTGGTGCTATGACAGTCTCAGAGCAAGGCCACTCGTTTAGAAAAGACCATTCTGATCTTACCTCAGTAAGGATGCCACGGTCTTCAGTTCTCTGCTAATTCTAGTAAACACTGTTTAGGACTCCAGCTCAAGCCACAACTTCAGCCTGGACTATGGCTCCTCCTCCAGGGAGTTCTCGCAGCTCTCGCGACATGACTTTGGGATGGCGCCCCCCTCTGACTCCATGGGGTTCATGCAGAGTCGCATGGGGCAGCCGTCTCAGGGCAAAGTGGAAGACTTCATGGGAGTGAATCCAGCGATGTTTCCTCATGTTTGTTCTCTCTGTGACTTTGACGTTCACTCAATCATGGTGAGTACCACCACATTACACTTCTGTTCTGGTCTTCAGTCTTCCTAATTGTCTTCTAGTCATACTTTCCTTGATTCTAAGAACTTCCCTATAAATCTCCCTTTTATACCTGTAGTAATGCAAAGCACTTCTATCTTGCAGTAGCTGAACACTTCTCATGTTCAGCTACTGCAAAGTCTCACCACTCTGTTTGGAAAATGCATTATTTTCTCTATCCACTTTCAACTTTCGATTGCTTCAAATCCAGTTGACAGTTCATTCAGTTATCTTGAAGGTCTTAATCATTATGTAATAATAACTAATGGAGCTCAGCTTTCGAGTATATCTTTGTGTTTCCATTGGTCTGCATGTTTAATGTTTATACTTGTTGAGCCCAGCTGTGTTGCCTATCTGCATCACACCAGAAACTAACAGAACATCAGCAACAAGCTTAAATAATGGGATTTAATCTACAGCACTTTAAAAAAAACATTCTAATCGATTTTTCTGTCTTTTAATAAAATGAATTAATCACCGTCGTATGATCTGTTTACCTGTCCCCAATTAAGTTTTAATGACCACTTTTTAGCCTTTGGCCTTCATGGAATACATTGAGACTTCATGCAGGTTGTAAACACAACTCTTCAGTGTTTGGGTCGGTCCTGGTGAACTAGATGAGGCTTTACAAAAGGAAAGATGAAGTCTACGTTTTTTTTTCCTCAGTTTATATTTTGCAGAGCATGTATGCCTTGTCCCACATTGACGAGACACTCCTTTTGTCACTTATCTACATCACAATGTGTCAAAGTGATCTTGTGTTTTATGGACACTACAAATAAAATGAACCTTTTTTAAAAAATGTTACTGGCCATGCTCTCGCCATAACACACTTTTCTCTGTGATAATTGGTAATCTTGTAGCTAAGTCCATTCTCCCTCTCTCTTTGGTGTTCTGTTTTTGTTACTTTGGCTGCACGAGTCTCTGGTAAAGCAGCATTTTTGCATCTTCAATATTCTCCCATTATTCAAGACATTTAGTTAATTCAGTTGTAATTGCTATATTGGGTTCCTGCCTTTCTTTGGTTTTGTCTCCAGTCCAACTGTTGTCCACTGGAAGTCCTTTGCTCAGGTACATTGATTCTTTAGGTCACATTGTTGAGAACCAGGTACAGCACTGAAGTTACTTCTCGTGTTTTTCTGTTTTGTGGTATTTATTTTCTCTGGTTTGTCTCAGGAGTGGAACCAGCATATTAATGGACTCAGACATGCAGAGAGCAGACGCCTTCTGCTCAATATGTGAGTGTTTAATTTACTGTTTTCTACAGAATGTCTAATAGGCAGCCAACCCTCTACCTATTTGCCCCCGTAATGTAATGGTAGGGGAAACTCGTGGTACTCGTGTTCATTTTAGAGGTACCCCAGAATTCTTTCCAGTTCCTTTAGACCTGGTTTAGTCCTCCTATACCCTTGATTTAGACTTAAGCTTTAGCTGTAAAGCTAGACAAACTGATCAGGTCTACATCTGGTTTAGTTACAGTTTGGTCTTAGTTACTCCAGTTTAGTCCTGGCTTATTACTAGTTTAGGGCTGGGTACATTTCTGAAGGTGGTTGATGGTGTGATAAGTCATGTCTTTGAACTAAAGGGGTCTCAGAGTTTTGTGATGATGTACTAAATGTCTCTAAAGGATTTTTGTTAAAACTCCACATGTCTGTTTTGCAGGTATCCGGACTGGGAGCCTCCTATGGCGTCCAACAGAAGGTTTGAATTGTCTCTTGCATCTGATCTTGTGTTTTTTTTTGGTTAAAGTGATTTTAACTCCTTCTCGTCTTTAGCGGAGGAATGGACTCCCCGAATCTTTCTGCTGGAATACTGGGACCTGCTCCGATGTCAGTCTCAAACCCAGGACTATCCTCAGGCTGGGGTAAGGATTATATAATATGTCACGATATCTTTTGTTTGCCATTAAACTAAGATGTTGATCTAAATGTTATGTATGTACATATTTCATTTGTAACTTTTTTTTGTAGGAGGAGGTTCAGGTTTGTCCAGGATGAATTCACAAGGACAGAACATGGTTAGTATTAGCATGTTTCAGTCAGTGGAGTGTGATAGTAGTTTCTTTAAGCTGAATAACATAAACTACTGTTACAACTACAATTATAATTACGACTTTCTCTGCTTCTAATAATACTCCTCCCACTACTGCAATTACTAGGTTTAGTTGACTCAACTAAAAATTACAAAGTGTCAAAATGTCATTTTTTTTCCCCAACAATAATCAGTTACTTGAGTGAATTGTCTCGTTATGTGTTTTAGCTGTTATAGGCAGATCGTTGGGAGTAGTTGTTAAATCTTATTTATTTGAATAACTATATCTATATATTTTTTTATCATTTACTAATTTAGAGAACCAGAGTTGTGATGATAAAGTACGACCGAAAGCCTCTCAGTAACAAATCCTTGTTTAACTTTGTGGAGCCGTTTGGACGGCTGCAAGAACATCTGGTGCTCAAGAACAAGGTACTATGCATTACTCAAGCAACACTATTGTTTTATTATGTGACATAATCACACAGGAGGGTCGGATAAACTGTAGTTCAAACAGCGACGTTAAGTGGTGTTAGTTTTTCTCTTCAATATTTCATTCCATGTTTGAGCTCAAGGATTAGATTCAAATCCTAATAGTTTATTGGCTGTGCACGGGATTGTTTTATACAATGTTTTTAAACATTTACTGCTTCCTCTTACAGGCCTTTCTAGAAATGAGCTCCCATGACGAGGCTCTGGATGTGGTCAACTACTATCAACAGAACCCAGCTTTACTTGGAGGAAAGCCACTGGTGTTTGAGCTATCCAAGCGACTTGTCATAGAGGTAACTAGAGAACTCGATTTAGTCCTAGTCCACACAAAGACAAAAACAAAATTGTTTCAATATGATATGGAAACTGGTGATTTTATATATTTTTCACTCTTGGACCTGGTTTGATAATTTCCGAATTTGTAGTCTCTCTCAAAACACTGGATCAATGTGGATGTAATGCCTCTACAATAAAATGCCTCATCACATTTGGACTGGCTAAAAGATAAAGAAAGCAGGGGTTTTGCAGTGTAGAATTGGTCCAGATTTTTAGTAAAATAAAGCAGGAAACTTTATTGTAAATTTTCTTTTTTATTGTTGATTTTCTTTATTCCACAATCCCACTTTGAATACGCCCATGTTTATGATCCCTAATAGTGGTTTGACCCGCTTTTCTTCCTTTACAGAAGCAGGACTCTCACCCCATGGATCGCCCCATGGATCGCCCCATGGATCGCCCCATGGACCGCCCAATGAACCGCCCCATGGACCGTCCCATGGATCGCCCCATGGACCACCCCATGGACCGTGGAAACAGGGACATGAACCCTAATGGCAGTCAGGTGGTATACTTCTCAAACCTGCCACGAGAAGAAGAGAAGAAGAGAGACCTTTTGACTATCGCAGGGAGGTTTGGCACAGTTGAGAAGCACCTGTTCCTCGCTGAAGAGGTGAGAAAACAACAGTGGCGTAGACTGTGGTGTGTAGTCATGTGCGAGGCTGGGGGTTGATGTACACTAAACAGTTTCCTCTTTGTTGGCTGCTTTGTAAATGTAAGCTTTAGAGAGCTGCAGCATTTCAATTTGACTTTGATGTTAGTCTTTACCAAAAATGCAAATGCAAAAATGTGGCTTCCATTCTGCTCTAACAGCCTTTTCTCTTGTGATTTTCAGGGGTTTATTCAGCTGGGCTCCCCTCAAGACGCAGAGATGATGGTGAAATATTACAGCATGAACCCACTGGTGATCAGAGGACGACCGATCCGGCTCAATATATGCTCCAAATACAAGACACTACAGTAAGTTCAGTGTTTAAACAAATATGAAATCAATATAATAACAATGGTTACGGTACACTTAATTATATACACAATATACTGTATATTGGCTTTGCTAAACCAAATACATAACATTGAGGTTAAATGAAGTGGTTCATTGTAACTGGTAAATGTTGTTGTGATTTGTGAACATGCCTTTTAAGTTCCGGTATATTTCAGTGTTGGAAAGCAGCAGGCAAAAGGTCGCAGAGGTGACGGTGGCTCCTATCCTTCCTCCAGTCCCAGAACCAGACCCTCTCGTTTCTCCAGGTCTCCCTCCAGTCCCAGAAGGTCCTCAGACAAAACCAGCCCCAGACCAAGGTCCAGGTAGGGCCATTGTAGCTCTCACAACACTGTCTCTTTTTTATGAAGTAAAGTAGATAATCTGTTTTAGGTCAGTCACGTGTTTGAATGGTGTGTTGCTACTAAACTAAAACTATTGGTCAAACAATGTCTTATTTCAAGAAACTACCAGACTTCAGCTTTAACTCTCTGTATTTTGTATAGATCTAGAGATGATCGCAAAAAAGAGGATCGTGCCAAGCCCAAATCTGAGCCCAAATCTGAGCCCAAATCTGAGCCCAAATCTGAATCTAAATCTGAATCTAAATCTGAGGAGAAGAGCTCTGATAAAGAGGAGGCTCGGAGTATCGAGCAAGATGCAGAGAAAGAGAAGAGTAAAGAATCTGTTGAGGTGAGCATACAAGGCAATATAATCAGATGTAAATAATTAAATCAAATTGATTTTCAAGCTTTTTAAACGAGGTCCTGTTCAAAAGTGGTCTTAATACTATATTTAACTATGATTTTGGACTTATGCAGGTTTCCGTTGGTGAAGACTCTGCTAAGGACACGTCTGAAGAAGTGGGCGCGACTGAAGAAAAGGTGAAGGCGGTGCTTGAGGAGACTGAGGGAAGTGTTATAGAAGACAACATGGCCGACACAGAAGAGAGTCTGGAGAATCTGGAGGGAGACCTGCTCGAGGAGGTGCAAAATATTCACTAATATTCACTAAAAACAGTTTCATTTTAACACCAATGAATTACATTTTCCTTCAGGATTTTCTGGAGAACATGGATGACATGGTGATTTTGGATGAACTTCCAGAAGAAGACGATGATGCTTTTGGTGCGAGTTTTAGACCTCAATTCATATGAAGGCTCTGGGAGCAGATTGTGGTGCTTTGTATTAATTTCTATCAATGCTAAAGAGAAAGCAAGGAATAAACAGTCACTAGTCTTTGCTACATATTTAAACCATTTCAGTTTTAACTAACATTGATTTTTTCCCCTCACTTTTCAGATAACTCCGTTAAAGCGGTATGTACATTAGTTATTCCTTTGATCTCTGAATGTTCCTGACCATATTGTTATAATCTATGTTTTCTGTAATTGCAGGGAATGAGAGTTGTGATGGTGGATGGATTCAGGAGAGGTTACAACTATCTGAACGAACTCATGCAGCTCGCCAAACCATTTGGCAAAGTGGTGCGACATTTAGTGCTTGATTTGAGGCCAAAGGTACTAAATCTCCTGTAACGTGAACTGCAATAGAAAAGTATCATCATAGGTCTTTATTTATTAGATTTATCTGAGTAGTCATTTTATTTTACACACATATATATATATATATATATATATATATAGTACTTATTTGTATTATATGTTTATTATTATTGTTCACTTATTATATCGGCGAAAACAGCGTGTCAAAAACGAATTGCCAGATCATTTTCAACATTTGCACACAGGTGCATACCATAAAGACGCTGAACTGTATCAATTTGAGTACTTCTTTGATGAATATTAATTAATTAATAACAGGCCAAAACTGTGAACGCAATAACTCAAAAAGTCTTTGCTGGATCTTTTTCAACTGTTGCACACAGGTACATATCATGAAGATGGAGAACTGGATTGAGTTTGGTACATCTTCGATTAATGACAATTAAGTAATTCACTAATTAATGTTTTGATGCACTTTTATTGAGCCAATAATCCTGCTGAACATAAACACAATCTCATGAAT
>JAVQKC010166752.1:0-21458 GCA_036025475.1 Philypnodon macrostomus
TCAAAACATTAATTTGTGAATTATTTAATTGTCATTAATCGAAGATGTACCAAACTCAATCCAGTTCTGCATCTTCATGATATGTACCTGTGTGCAACAGTTGAAAAAGATCCAGCAAAAAGATATTGCGTTCACAGTATTCATCGAAGTACCCAAATCGATACAGTTCGGCGTCTTTATGGTATGCACCTGTGTGCAAATGTTGAAACTGATCCGGCAATTTGTTTTTGAGTTATTGCCTTCACAGCTAGGATCTGCGGACGCGGACGAACATCAACGTGATTCCATAATATCGTCGTTTCACCGATATAATAAAACATGACATTTTGGCTTTATCATTTGTCATGATTATCTCACTTTGACTAATGCTGCGGCCGCCCTGAAGCTCATCTTGGCCACGGACTCTCTCTTGCGTCGCCGTGGTAACCTGTTGAGACCTGAACGGGAGCTGGTGAAGGAGCAGAGGGAGGCCGCTCCGGGAGTGATGGGCGTCTGGGGCACACTGTATCCATCCACCTCCTCCACCATCCTGAACGCCCTGCCTCGAGCCAAAGGGTCCACAATCTGAAATACAACACAACGGCAATGCAAAATCAATCAGAACATAGTGTATTAGTCAGTATTTGAGGTAAATACCCTCGCTAAGCAGTTCATGATGAAAACCATAGAGATATAAATAATGTAAACATAATGAGTGTGTGAAGGAAAAATATATTGTTTTGTAAAGAAAGTATAATTTCTCTGTAATCACACATATTAAAAGCAACCACTTTATAAGGATACATTTTCTGGTATTCAGTTTCCCCAATTAGGAGGAAGTGCTCAGCAAAAAAGCTCTCAGTGCTATTTTTAGATTTAAACAGGTGCAGCTTATAAAAGAAAAAGCTCTGAGTGGGCCCTATTAGAGAATATAGTAAGTGGTTATAGAAATAGTTCATGGTCAATTTCAGTTGTTAATGTGCATAATCAGTTCACATGGTCATGTTAGCTTCTCATGTGAACACATAGTATTTGGCCAGATAGGACAACTTAATACTTTTCCTGTGGAGGTTAGTAATGCCCTTGTCACGAGGATTAACTGTAGTGGCTCAGCTTTTAGGGATGCAGGTGCATGCTCCAATTGGCACCAACATGCTCCAATTGGCACTGTTATTTCACTATGTGTAACATGACCAATCATTATTCTGATACAGGAGGATATGATTGGCTAGTTGTCCTTTGAAATGTATATAGTAGCTGTGTATAAGTAAATTAAAAGCAGAGACAGACACTGACAGACATTCATTCACTAGAGGCAATTTAGACTGACCACTTCTTCTAACACATGCATGTCTTTGGATGATAGGAGGAAGCCAAGAGCCAAGGGAGTATCCAGAAAGAAGCCACATACAAGAAGAACTCAACTCAGAAAAATATTTTTACATGGTATATTGGATATAAATGTACCTTCTGCATTCCATGTTGTGAAGATGGGACGTACAGAGGGGGCGGGGTCTCGGTGCTGGTCAGAGAGATGTTGTCCTGACTCGGCAGGTCCATCTCTCGGATCACCTGTGGCTTCAGCTTCCCATATCGCAGACTGCAGTGACGCAAGCTCTTCCTCTGCCATTTCTGAGTCGCATCACCATCTTTACTCACCCCAAACCAGTCTGCAGTACCCCTATATCAACAAACATAAAGCTGGTCAGGGTACTACGTTTTCCCATTGAGATGATTGGCTAGATATCCTGTCATATCGCACATGAAGAGAAATGAGTCTTCTATGAGCAAAGTGAAAGTGGAGTGAAGTTATTAGGATGATAACTGGGACCAGAAAGAGAACATGTCTGGGCATGTTTCTGACAAACTACACACAAACTACACACACAACACAACTCAAGGGCAAACTCTCATTCATGACACAGGTGTCTAAACTTACACATTGACACACACTGGGAGTTTCAAAATCACTTCAGCGGCTTTTGTTTTTGATCCCTCACTTTGTATTCAGGTTGCTGTAATAAGTAAACATCGTTACTACTCCCTGAGGTCAGGAAGTGGAAGCAGTCTTTAAAAAAAAGGAAAACTCATGGCAAGTTTCATTATAAATATTCTAGCCTATTTATTGTAGCATACCTGTCCATAGTAACAGAGTGTGGACATCTGCCAAAAGCAAACTTCCAGTATATACTTTGACAGACTTTAGAATAACATCCCACTATGATGAACCAGCAAGAAACATGAATAAATATGTAATTAACACTATTTGAATGGTTATATATTATTATTATAGGTACTGTTTTGACATTTGTTTATACTTTTGCATTGATCCAAGAGATTATTACTGAAGAATTATAGCACCTTAACACTTCCATTTAGTGTATAATGGAAACCTAGTTCTATTTAGATATCTTGTAGATTTTCTACATATGAAAAACATGTATTTTTTGCATATAACTAACTTCCTTTATCTATTTTTACTTGTGTTTCATTTTATGGTGTTATAATTGAATAATGAATGCTGAAGTGGATAGAAGGTAAAATAATAATAATAGTTATTGCTTTAGAGTTCCCATATTTTTACTATCAACAATATTAGTCTTATTTTTTATTTTAGTATAATAGTAAATGTTGACAGTCCCAGTTAAATGTGACAGACCAGCTTATAAAATGTCAGATGAGACGATGACTCAAACCATGGACATCTTGAGTTGACTGCTGCTGCACAGATGTGGACAAGAATGTGAGGCCCCTCCCAAAACCAGGCGAGGTCATTGCTGTTACTTAAATCAAGAGGAATTTGCAACAGGAAGGCAAGACGATTTTCACTTCATGTTTTTAACGAATGAGTGCCAATAAGCAGCACTATACGCTGAATTATAAGAAATATCGAGATCGAAAAAGAGTTTTTAGGGAAGCAAAATCATCTATGCAGTATCACAGAACATTATAATAGGAAAGAATCATATAGAATCATCAAACAGACCCAGTTTAATACCTCCGACCACCACCAAACACCAATCACACAACCACATTCATTCATAGGCAATGTGGGTTAAGTGTCTTGCCCAGGGACACAACAACAGTGTGTGCTTGGACGGGGGCTCGAACCACCAACCCTCTGGTCGAAGGGCGAGCGCCTACCCACAGCACCACTGCCGCCCCAAGTTCTGATTGGGACTTGATTTAATCACAGTCTAACCCTGGTTTATTCTTGATTATTTTACCTGGTTTAGCTCTAGTTTAGTCATGGTTCAGAACTGGTTTAGTCTTGGTTTAGACCTGGATTAGTCTTGTGGTCTTGTGAGTTTGATTAAACTTTTTCAACTCAATACTATAGATTTCTCAGAATTGTCTAAATGTTGTAGCTTCTGCCCAGATAGTGGCCCTTTAATTACACATATTAATAACATAATAAACACATAATAAACATATCAGAAAAAAGTTTTGAATCCCTTCAAAAGTGTGTGTGGCAGACAACCACATAGTCCCAGCCTTCCTGCCGTACCTGAGCAGCGTTCGGGACAGCGAATGATGCTTCCGGGTGCTCCTCCTCAGAGCTCTGTGGCCCTTTATAGGGACTGTGTTAATCCGCTCAAAGTGCACCCTTCTGCTGCTGCGTCAGGGCAGAGCAGGCACCAGACATACAAGAGGACAGGGAAAAGAGAAAAGACAAGAGGCAGTGAAGAGGGCAAGAGCTGAACTGTGCTGTAGGTGCATGCAAAGAAAAGGTTCAAATTAGGTAAAGACTTCAATGCAAGGAAAGGTATTAGGCAAATAACAGTGAGGTTAATCTGATAGAAATTTAGAAAGGCAAGGAAAGCTTAAAGTTTGGCTCCGTGAAAATACTCTCCGCTGTACAGGCTCAATCAATTGATTTCTCGGCCGGGGTGAACAGTGTGAAGTAAACCATTCAAGTTGCAGACGCCAGTAAAGACAGCCTACATTGTGACGTAAACAAATGGCGATACCAATAAGTGTAGCATAAAATCAACATACTCCCGTGCGCCATCTTGAATGTTTTGGGGAAGACTATTCGACTATTAGATCTATTAGGCCTCAGAAAATATTTTGATATTCGATAATATTGAGTAGAGTTTTATACACTCATACCTTGATCCTAGAGCTTAATAACCCCAGTTTATATCCTTTTCATGATCAGTAACCTTAGAATTCTGTCTAATTTACTAATCTGGTAAGTTTTAATCACTTATTTAAATTAATATAAAATTGGGCAAAATAACTATGGACTAGGTTCCAACAAAGTCAATATATACACATATATTTTTTCATTTTTATATATTGAACGATAAGTCACTATAGTAATTATTGTGTCAGGCCTAGGATCTATTAGAGCACACCAAGCAAGCGTCAATCAATCAGGCTTCACAGAGAATTTTGTACCGGGGTCTCTGCCCATGTCAGCTTGGACTATGTCATTTATTTGCAGCAGAAAATAGAATAGAAAGGGGGAGGGGGGGCAACCTCGCAATCTCCTATATATGTTAGGATTGAAACTAGACTGGCTTAGTGAAGAAGACCTTTCTGTGTAGATTTGAATTATTTCTAGTCTCAATTATTTTTCCATAATGGGAAAAAGGTGGAACCACATTATTCCACAACAGTGATGCACATAGTAGATTTTTGCACTTTCCACAAGTATATTATAACTAAACAAATGTAGTCTAAACCCAAAATTGTCTATTATTGGAGACTGGCTCAGAGGCAGGACTTTGTGTGGGGGCGTAGGGCTGAAAAACTTTACCTTCTGAGTCCAGACAGTGTGGCAGCTCACCATAACGGTTTCCCATGCTTTCGAAATTATAAACTATATAATTTTGCACCAAAGATACATCAGCTCCCCTACATGATGTTAACACTAAATCAATCTGAAATAGTCTCATGGTATAAGCACATTTGCTACTTGTCTGTACCTCTTTATAGTTTGGGTGATGGACGACTGTCGATGTAACACTGGTCGTCTGGTGTCAAAGAAATCCCGAGGCGGTGACTGGAGGTGCACTGTCTCCACGGGCATGCTGATACTGCGCAGAAAACCCTGCCTCTTCATGGGCTACACCAGAACAATAAATACAAAATTATATAAAAAAGAACAATATAGTAAAAGTAAAATGTCAAAAATGATGATTAGTATTTGTTGAGTGAAGTCACCTGAACAAAAGTCGGGGGCTCGTCCAGGGACATCTGAGCCGTGGGGATGTCCAGCCGGAGCCAGGGAGGTTTCTTCCTCTGAAGGCTGCTGGTGCTCTCCCTCCGCGCTTCAGCCATGGTCCCTGTCTCGCCCCAGGCCTGCCAGCTAGAGACACAAAAAGATTCTTATAAAACGTTTTTATTTTATTTCTTATTTTACATTTTGGCTGTGTGTTTCGGGTCAATCATTTTTTCCATTATTAGAAAAGAGCAGAAATATCAACAATTCATCATCATGTTTGCAATCCCATGATGTTTAAATCCTTCTAGCAAAACACTATTCTGCTCAAGCCGAACAGCTATTACATTTTAATGATCCCATGAAGAGGCCTGGCTGCAGGAAATGCAAAGTAAACCCAGCCATTAGACAGCTCCCTGTGGCTGTGGGCTTGTTACCACCAAACCATTATTTTACTATACCACCAGAGCTCTTCGAATCTGTCACTGTTTCTCTTCATTATCTCCACAGTTAAGACTAGGGTCGAACATTCAAGCTAATCTATTGTCACAGCACTCGTGAACTGTGCACTATCTTCATAGCAAACACTGCAATTAGTCTGCAATCCCTGACCACTTTATTAGGTAGAGATCAAATAGGTAATCAGCCAATCAGCCAATGGATTTAGTCATGCAGATATGTTCAAGACACACTTGCTGAAGTTCAAAGTAAGCACCAGAATGAAGGTGAATCGAGAACCTTTCTGAATATCTCAGAAATTGATGATCTGCTTGGATTTTACAGAGAATGGTTTGAGAAAGTGATAATATCTAGTGAGCGGATGTTTTGTGGCCGACAATGTCTTGGTGATGCTACAGGTCATTAGCTCAGATAACCTCTCAATACATCAAGGTCTGCAGAAAATACCACCTCTGGACATGCCAGATGACAAAACATGAAGCAGGAGGTTTACAGCAAAAGAAGACCACACCTTATACCACTTCATTAGATACAATGTGTACCTAATAAAGTGGCCAGTGAGTATGGACATTATGAACCATATCTTTTATCAGCTTTAGCAGTCCTCACTTCACGTCTTACAACTCAAGCATCTTAAGAAAAAAAAATTGCTTTGTTGACCACATCTGTTTTGAGTTGCCATTTTTACGCACCACAGGCTCCTGTTTTAGACCAGAGTGATGACGGGAAGTGCTGTTGATCTCAGTGGAGCAGGAAGAAAAATCCCAGACACAAACCAGAGCAGATTGGTGATGACCAATGTGTTAATATTTAAAAGACTGTCTAGCTCATGCTGTCAGGTCGATGTCAAGGCAGAATAATTCAAAGAGACACTTACGGTATGGTACAATATCTGTTGACATAATGTATTGCCAAAGTACTTATTAAAGGGCATATAAAAAACATTTTGATCTTTGGTTTCAATTCTGGACACTTAAAAACATTAGGACGCTGGGAGTTGTCGCTTTCTCTGTCCTGAAAAATCTCAGACTGGAGACGTGACCCTTTAAGACCCCTGCTGCCCACTTCACTGCTAAAGCCCCTGAGAAGGTCAGCACCTCGGCATACAGGATTACTCATACATGCATGAATTAAACAAAAAACAACTATGAGTATGTTTTTGAAGGAAAATAAAATAAAAATATATATAATATAAAAAATATAAGCTCATAAATGTTGAGTTAGCAAATTATGGTCCCTTTCATCCCTCATCTGTATTTTGGCGTATTGTCTGTCTGCTTGATAGACTTTAATGTTTGTTTCTGTAATGTTCAGTGTCATTGTCCAGAGACTGAGACCAGATTAGAGCCAACAGGAGCAAAGCAGTCTGGTGCCGAGTCACACAAGACAATGTGATTAACAGGAGTGGGTCTGGACTGACAATGCATGTACAAGTATAAAACTAACTAACTAACTGTAAGTGTTCAATAAACTGAAGGTATTGGTTATAGAATTGTTTACAGTAATGTCCAATAATCCACATGAGCCCCTTTGATGACAATATTTCTATAATAATGGGTAATAAAATAATATAATATTCTATAATAATGGTGAGAGATATACAGAAAGTCAACAATTCTTTCAATCCCTTCAGTCCTACTAAGGGCAATTAGAGTCAACCTTGTATCTAACTGGCCATTTGTGTACCCACCTCAGGCACATAGTTGCTGGAATTAAGTCTAGGTTTTATTTATTGCATGTATGTTAATATGCATACTTATATAATGTTGCATGATATGCACAATCTGAGCATGGTTGTAAAATTAGCCCAACTCTCAAACAACCTCACTAATTCTATCCCTTACTTAACCTGACATTCTCAATTATTTCACTGCAAAAAAAACATCTAGTCTCTCTTCATCCACCCCACAGTGACAGTAATATGACTCTAACCCCTGTCACAGCCGGGTTTTTCACTATCACCAAATCATGCACATATAAGACCCTTGTGCACATCACGCTGACACCATCATCACCGCGGCAACTGCACCAATAGCACCCTCTCTCGCTCCAGGGCCAGAACACCAGACATTTAATTACTTTCACCATTAGTTCAAACTGTGGAGCTCATGATGTAGAGCAGAGTTGAGCACACAAGGAGGAAGGCAACAGCAGATCAGGGCTAGACTAGGAAGTAAAGAGCTATCAAATCTAATTTAATACTTGAAATGACTGTGGCTTCTATGGCATCAAATGGGATTTTCAGAAGTACAGAGTTTACAGAGAATGGTTTGAGAAATAGAAAGACAATATTGAAACAGTAATGATGAGTGGGGCTACACCATATTAGAAAAAACAGCAAAATGTTACACCTGTGTTAAATTTACGTGAACAATCTCACTAGGGGTTTAACAAAATTCAGATTTCAGCAGATAGCCAACACTTAAACCAAAATCAAATCTTAAACCAGGATTAAACACATGCTTAACAAGAACTAAATCAAGACTTAACTAGGACTAAACCAAAGCTTAACCAGGTTGCAGTCAAGGCTAAACCAGGAATAATTGAAATCAAGACTAGCTAAGTAGCTAACTAGTTATTATTCGGTCACTACTTAGCTTCTTTTAATTAAGTTCCGGATAAATCTGGAAAAGCCGGATACGGATTTTGCATTTGCTAATTTTACAATAATACATTTGTGACATTTGTGCAGCGGTAGAAAACAGCCAACAAACCTCATTTTAAAACCAGTTTGATTTAATTTCTTCTAGTGTGCAGACTGTGAGGCTGTCAGAGAGGCCTCCCGGGCCATGGGAGAGTGATGTCTCGAAGCAAACTCATTGTATTTGGAAGAAGTTTGTCCTGCTGCTGGTTTTATTCAAGTCCCACTCATTTCTTGGTCTTGTGTGTTGGTGATTGTCATTTGCAGTCAATTATAGTCTTGCTCATTCTGTCTATTTGCTGGATTAGCCGCACACAGACAAAATATATAATAATGGAGGAAAATGGAGTGGGTGAAATGTTTGACAGATTTAAATGTCCAGGACAAAAGTACTGCATTTCGAGCAACAGCAAAAAATTAATTCTAATCATGTTTCATAAACACATTTAGAATGTGCTGTGTTTTGACTTCAACTATTTATGAATGAATGAATGTCAATTTAAATACATGGGCTGCTGCAACAGTTGCAATGGACTGTATAATACATAGTTCACATCTGAACCTCTAGCAATGACAGCCAAGTCTCCTTTCCCTCTGTGTCCCTCTCCTCCAAAGTCAACATGGCCGCCCCTCTGCCACAGATCTGAATCACTTCACAGCATTTAGGTCTAAGCACGACAATGACTACTCAGTGTGATAGACTGTTCAAAATGTCAGTAGTAATTGAATACTCATTAGATGAGATACAGTCTTGGTACTAGGGCTGGACAGTAAATGCATGGTTCTTGCAATATCGTTAAATGCATTTTTTTATATTGTGAGAAACAAAATGTACTGAAATAACATAATGTTTTTTATGTGACAGGCAATTACACAAAAATTGTCTAATTAGAGCATGATTAAAAAAAGTCAGCTCTAGTTTGGCTTTAGTACCAGTCGACTCGTAAACTCCTGGTCGAGTCCTGGTTTATTCTTTGTTAGGCTCTGATTAACAAAATAGACTATTTGACAGTTAAACATGCATGTGCAGCCATATTCAGTACACTCAGAAAGTCACTATATCCTTGGAGACTTTAATTCTGCTTTTGGCACTTCACCAGGCTGAAGGATTAGCCTCTGCCACCTTGATGTAGCATGTTATCTGCTAATGGCCAGAGTCAAGTAAAAGACTAGAAAGCAATCAGAGAGTGCAGACCAAGGTAGCTGTTTTTCCCTATTTGCACTCCTAAAATAAACGGTTGCAGTTCTATATAGAACCTCCGTCATCTGTCAAGAAGCTGAAAAGGTAGGGAAACCGTGGATTTGGCTGCAACAGGGTTAAATGTCCACGAGAGGGCATCAGAGAGAGTTAATGAAACTGTTTCAGACTCAGATGTCTGTCCCATTCAAGTGAATAACAAATTCTTTGAAAAAACCCTGGATCCAGACGGTGATCCGGATCAGTCCCAAAATCAATTCTTTGTGTCATTCCTGACCTGAAAATGTCATCCAAATCCGTTCAGTAGTTTTTGATTTAAGTCCTCCTTGACAGAGGTAAAAATAGCTCTTATTCAAATAATTAATGTAACTGGTTTGTGTATGTGCTTCCCATCTTAACTCAAAACCTTTACCTTTTGGTAAGTTTCAGTAGCGTTGGTCCATCCATCCGTCCGCCTCCAAGTCACTTCACTCCAAAAATACTGAACTGATTTGGGTGACATTTTAAGCAAAGTTCAGGAATGACACAAGAAAGAAGTGATTCGATTTTGGGACTGATCCGGATCACCGACTGGATCCAGGATTTTTCATTTCTCATTCACTTGAATGGGACAGAAAACAATTTATTTAATTAACTGATCTCTGACACCATCTCGTGGACATTTAACCAAAAGCTGCAGTATTGCAACAGCTACTTCCAAGTGTTCCTACCTTTTCAGCTTCTGTGGTTTTAATAACTCTCATTGTATCAAGATTATTTGAATGATTTTGAATTGTTATCATTATTGAAACAAAGAAAGAGAACTCACTCTTTTGTCATTTTTTCTGGAGGGGTGTCCAGTCCCACAGAAGGTTCTTTTAGGAGTGCATAGAAATAAGAAACCTTGGCCTGCACTCTGAGTGCTTTCTAGTTTACAGTTCACGCTTCACGGCAGCAATCACATACGTGTAATAGTTTCCCACAGTGATTACATTCCTATTGCTGATTTGAGACCACTACGATTGCATCTTTGTACTGTAAGAGATTTATTTTGACTTTGTGATCATCATCTAAAGAGCTAGATTGGCTGCCTGTCCTATGCGCTGTCACGGGGCACACTGCGGCCCCATTTGGAATGGTTTTTAATTTAGCAAAGCTTCTTCCATTAGTCGAGGGAAGAGACAGACAGGCGGTCAAAGCGAAAACGACATATTGACGAGTCCACAGGTGCAGCAATGTCTAGTAACGATGGCGGATGACAAGCATCACCGATACTTCACCGTCTAGTACACCAAGATCTATTGTGTTATCATCTGCATACAAATCCAGGCCTATCATTTTTTCACTTGTTGTAAATGGCTTCCAGTTATGCAGAAGAAATAGCCTGTGACAACAAAAGGCCAGCTGTCAAGGTGGAGTGAAAAAGTAGTCTTTGGAGATAAGGGTCTAAGTGGCACCTTGTACATGCTTGTGCCAAAAAGTAAAAGCTATTTCTTCTCTTCACACAAAGCATCACGAGAGAGCTATGTCCCCACGTTTCACATCCTTCATAAATAAAACAACTGCCTGGTGGCTTTTTTTTAGTATATGGCAGCTTCATAACTGCATCTAGAAGGTACAGAAAATGTACCTTCTAGATGCAGATTCTAGATACCTGTTTCTAGTTATACACCCACAATTAGCTTTAGAGGGCCAACAGTAGTCAGCTACACATGAGCAGTGAGCACTAACCACTTTTTTTTTACTAAGATCACAGTATCTATCATATCCAAGTCAACAAAATGATCAGATTTTTACTACTTCTTTCTATTACGTGTTGTATTATGCTGTTTGGGATCTGTGTAAACACTAGGCTACTGTGCCAAGTTGGCAGCAGTGCACCAGAGGCTGTAAACATTTTATTTATGGTACATTTAAAACAACAGAAGTTATACCAAAGTGCTTTACAACTATTACAACACTTCTAGAGACATTTCAGCATAAATTGTACACTCTTGGGTTTTGCTTTCTTCACAGCAAATCATCTGTCTCCATGCATCCATTGATGCTTTATGCTGGATGCCCTTCCTGACACAGCCATCCATATTTGAGCCACAGTACACTGGCTTGTAACCTGTCACTGGATTATTAATTTCTAGAATCTTCCTGTGTTGTAATTTAGCTAATTTCAAATGGTGCCCATGTCTTTTTTGAGCCTCCAGTGTTCTTAAAGAGGGGCATTCCACTGCAATATATTAGCTATACACTACTCCCTTGTATCAAAATACTTGATGAGTATTGTATGTGTGAACCATCCTGATCTTCACTGTGTACATACCAATTAGCATGCTGTCATTCGTCCAATAATGAATCAAGCATTCTTAAGATTTTCTGGTAAAATATTTCTACATTCCTTTAACCAGGGCCATTACTAATCTTACTGCATGCCACAGCCACATTCCACAGGCTCTCTGACTGAAACCAAAGCGGTCAAAATGGCAGAGCAGGGAAACCACATCAAGAGTAACCACAGTGGACAGGAGCTGGCTGGTATCCGGGAACTGAGTGTACTCCACTGGCCTACGCTGCTCGATGGGAGGCTGTTCTTCTACTTCCTTTAAAGAGAATGCTCACCAAACAAGAAAAGTTCCAGTGAGTAGCAGTTCTGTGGGCAAAAACGCTATGCCAGAGGTCAGAGAAGAAAGGCTACACTGGCTTGAGACAATAAATAAAAACTACAGTGACTTAAAGAATGCTTGTTACAACCAGAGTCTGCAGACGACCATCTCTGAATGCAACCCAAACCTTGAAGCTAAGGGTACAGTTGCAGAAGACTACACAGATAGTCAGATACTCTACCTAGTAAAGTGGCCAGTGAGTCAACATGTTTTTTAGTTTGTTTGTTTTTTTGCGATGGTTAAGGTAACTCTCTGTGTTACCATTACCAGTAGTTTTGAAGCTTTCAGTCTACTACACATGTGTGGACAGCACTGTGGACTAGATGAATGACCTCATATATTTTGGTCATTTTTCAGACGTGAGAAGGTGTAGAGCATTCTGGCCCCAGGCTGCCATTCCTTAACTTCCTCTGACATGCATTAGCCTCTTCCTGTATCTCACTGCTCCCCTTTGACCTACTATGCCCCAAATACACTTCACATTTAAGAGCTACAATACTGTGGAAATAAATGTCAAAAGTCAGTGTTGAGAAATGCTAAAACAAAGTAATGCATTCACAACACATATTTTTTTACTATCTATTTTTTATTTTATTTTACTCCACACTGGTGGCAAATCTTCATTGGGAACAACCTACAGCTCTGTCAAGATATTTTCTCACTGGCCATTGAATAGTCAAGCACATGGCTGGAATCATCAGTCATGCAGACATGTTCAAGATAAAAGTTCAAAGCACTAGAATGGGGAACATTGAACTTCACTTGTTTGTTGATACCAGTCAGACAAGGTATTTAAGAAATGTATTTTCACAGTAAAAAAAATATCCAGCGAGTGGCATTTTTGTGGGTGAAATGCCACACAGATACCAAATGAAGGTCAGAAAGATTACAATAACTCAATTAACCATCATTACAACCAAGGATGAATTCCTGAATGTGCAAAGTGCCATACCTTGAAGCTTCTATGGGCAATGAGACAAACCTATTAGGTACAGGGTTGTCCTAATAAAGTGGCCAGTGGTTTAGTAGCTGCAGTTGTTATGTTTTCAGAGAGTTTGTACAAGTCCCACTATAAAGCAGAAGCATTCTTTTTATAGATCATGTTGAATCCAAATGGGATTAATTGAAAACCTCAAAAAGACACATCTGATACTTGATTTGGCTAAGGAGCAGATGCTAGGTGCTAAAAATAAACAGCAGCAGAGTTGTTAATGCAGGGTGATTAAACCAGTTGTGCAGGCTGATTTTGATACAGCAATGATATTCACCCAGGGAGCGATTACAACACGTGTGTAATGTCTGCTCGGTTTTCTAGGGCTCTGAATACATCACGTAATCACACATCGCTCCGAAAACATTTTAAGGTGATGTCAACTCATAAGACTATAGGAAAAGTAAATATTTTTGTTAAAAAGGGGCAGAAAACATGAGACATATTCTTCTCTCTGCTCCTTTTCATTCAAGTTTTATACTGTCATGTAGACACTTCTGCTTGTTAGTTTAATATCAATTGAATGAAATAAATGAAATATAAAAAAAAATTAAAAAATATATCTGGTTAATCTTGGGGAAGAGAAAGTAGGCCACACAACATAACAGCTCAGTCAGTTATTTCAAGAGCGTGCTTCCAGTAAGTCATAAGATTGGACCCTAGTGACATGTGATGGGTTGCCACACGAAGGAATGGCCAAAAAAAGAAATTATTTAGAGAGAAGCACTTCTGCGACGGAGAAACTTTGTTGAGAACAGATATCAGGAGGGTGGCAAGACTGGATTCAAATAGTGAAAACGGCAATAGCTTAGCCTTCCTAATAAATTGGCCAGTATATAGTAGCTGTAATTGTTTGTTTTTTTACTTTTGTCTTCAATTTATTTGATACCATGTTACATTTTTGTTTTCTTGACAAAGTGTACCTGGAGTTGTGTTTCAATGACACGTCTGACTAATCCTGTATGCTGAAGCACTGACCTTCACAGGAACTGAAACATTTTCTATGTAACCACACCCTGCGACTATTGTCATCGTTTGCATTGGCTATGGTAGTAAAGTGGGTGTTACCAGCAGAGGATGTCTTAAAGGGCCCTGCACCAAGTCTCTCTGTATTGCATTTTTAAGGTATATTTATATGGTCATGAAGAATCATTCACACAAATTGCTCCAAAAATAAAATTCAGTCAAGTCATTAAAGCTCCTCTGTTTCTATCGCTGGTTATGGAAGAGAAAGTGGGCCACACTACATAACACAACAGTGAGTTGCTTCGAGAAAGTGCAACCAGTAAGTCATCTGATTTGACCCTATAGTGACATAGGGTTGGTGTAACAAACATTCAAAAACACACACAGACTAAGAGAGAGAGAGAGAGAGACAGCAGAAATATCCATCGCAGATGACCCTGGGATCTAATGTCACGACTAGACGCTTCGAAAAGGGGGGCGCACAGTAGACGTTACATGTTGGCATAACTGACATGCTTTGGGAAGGCAGGTGGAGCCACGTGTGTGTCTTTTCCAATGTTTTCTCAGTGTCCATTTTGCACATAAAGTGAGTTTTTACAATAAGGACTTGACCTTTTCATTAGTCTTTTCATTTTTTTAAAGTGAGACCATAGGCAGCCCCCCTCTCTCCCCCCTGTCATAACAGTGTTTACTAAATGACAGCATCCAGTGCCAGAGTTATGAATAGCTCATGAAAGTATAAATGGCTTCCTAACAGCAGTCCTGGTACATGTGGTGTATTTATAGCACTCAGTTTGAAATGTACTGCAGGAGAGAGGCCCACATAAAAACATCCTCATCCACTTCTTTGGGATGACGGGCTGCTTTTTGGGACTGAAATTACTGTCAATACACTGTCAAGTTAATTCTCAGAAAATATTGATGAATTACATGCTGTATATTTAAGCCCACTTCTTTCCGAGGTGAACTCGTCATTGGACAGCTTTTATAAACATATATATATTTATTTTTTATTACATTTTGGAACATTTTTTGGCTTTATTTGATAGGACAGTAGACATTCCAACTCGCGATGCCGGGGCGAGAACTGTAGGACCTGAATATGTGCCGCACGCTCTCCTGACTGAGCTAAACCATGGCCCTATACATACATTTATCTCGCACCACAATATCCCTTTTTTGCTATCACACTTTTCCAACAAAGGCTTATATTTCTAACCTGAACCAAAGACTAGAAAGAGCCTATTGCTTATTTTATCAGCCTCAGCCACTGCAATATCCTGAGCAGGAAGTAAATATTATGACACAAAGGCCAGACATAGACATATAATAACTATCCTCAGAGGGCGTGTGTAGTGAAGAACAGGTCCTCTAGGGCTAACTTTTCTCCTCCGCTCACACAGGTAAATCATTAGCACACGCTTAGCTAATTCAGAGCTTCAATTATTTAGCCGTTCTGCACAAATCAATTATTTACTACACACTTCATGCTAGGTCTACTGGGTACAGACAGGGAGCAGTGGGAGTTATAGGCCTCATGGTTTCTCATTGTTAGCAAGCATTACATATGTAGATACGCTAACTGGCCACTTTATTGGCTATGACCTATTAGCTCAAGTAGCAACGCGTCAAGCTAGTGGATTTAGTAACTCACATATGTTGTAGTTCAAACCAAGCATGAGAATAACGCAGAAAGGCCATTTATATGACTTTGAACATAACTGGAACATGGGCTACCCAATTAAGTGGCTGATGAATGTAGAGTACAAACTGGTCCACTGCCTTACTATTGTTAGCAAACAAGATTTTCCCATAAGCTGCACTGTGAACTTCCAATATTAGTCAAGTCAGATGTTATCTAAAGACTTAAAAATCCCCAATGTCATCTTAGCTATTGGTCAAACGTTAGTCATCCTCTAGAGAAAAAAGCAAAGCACATCTGTGAGATTCAGAAAGCCCATGTCAGCAGATGTGCCTTTCCCTATAAACTCAACGGTAAACAATTAAGACTGTGCTTTGTAAATGTCCCCATTATTGTTATTATTAATTAATTATCAATCTTCAATAGCCACATATGTTTCAATAACTTGATGATGCTGTACAGTTTACATAGCAAAGAGTCTCCTGTCCTATACTATTGTTAGTGGGCCAATAACAGACTGGCTAACACAGATCTGTCTTGACTTTAAGATGAAAAATAACTCTGGCTTTGTAAATCTGGTTCACGTCTGGGTCCAGAACGGTGTCTGTGCCTCTAATCTTGAGGAAGCAGCTGACAGTTAAAAAAACTCTCTTGCCGCAGGCTATATATATATATGCACCTCACAATCAAAAACAACTAGATATGGTTTAGTACAATGACTGGGGAGTCGTTGCAAATGAAGAAATGCAGTGTTAAAACAGTTCTACCGGTTTGGCAAAAAGTAGGTGCCAGTTTGAGGAGGGACATCTTTGTTTGTTTTTGTTTGCTAAAGACGCTTCTCTTATAGTGACTCTATCTGCGAAGCGAGCCTACACCGAGTGGGAAAAAAACTACTCTACAACTGCACAGCGCTGCGTAGGATGAATGTGTATGAGAAATAGAGATAAACCTTCAGGGCCAAGTTGAAGCAGCGAGTTAATGAAATTCAACAAGACTGTGATACTCCAGGTCTGACCTATTCTCTGGTGTTCAACAGGCCACAGCTGATGTTAGCAAAGAGAAAGAGTTATGGAGGATAAAAATACATCTGCAGTAGTAAATAAGCGTGATAACAGGGTTTACTCTGTGATGAAACGCTAACAGAAGAGAATGAGATTACTATAATCAAATCAAGCTTTCATTGCAATAAGTCATCAGACTGTCATTTGAGATTTGTTGTAAAAGTAGTGGGAATTATTAGTGTCATAAAAATGTACAAGATTATATTAAGTTAAAATTCAATTCAACATAGAAGCACACACATCACATGGATTATAATGGAGCCTACACTACACTGGACCTAAGGCGAGGTTCACCCTGGACAATAGCCTGTTAGTTGCAGGGCTAACACAAAGGGCCACAAGATGAGAGTCAATCATCCACTCTACATTCATTTACTATGAGCTATTTATATATGGTTATCATCTGTTCGTATATATGCTTGTCAGGAAAAGCCAGAGAGAGAACGAAATGGGGGAAGACATCTGGTCTGCACTCAGACACGTCTAGTGGTCGGCATGGGTACCAAATTTGTGCCTGGTCATGTGCAATGTGAGGTCATTCGTGAACTAACTAGGAATGTTTCTTGGGCTCTTACAACAGTAGATAACACAAAATTAAACTAGTTAACATCTGGACAGAATTTAATATATGTGCCTGTTTAACAAAAAATAACAATAGCTCCAGGCTGTGACAGGTCTAAGTGTGCTTTTTACCCTTTGACCTCTTTGGCCTGTTTTCAGACATCTTCAAACAAACATCTTAAAAGAGCAGTCACTTAGAACAACAAAAGTGGAATCTTTCTTACAGACGCCATCCTCCCCAATATGCCTGTATAGACCCCATATACAAGAGCTGCATTGTGTCCGGGAGGTTTGACATTCTCTTGTTAAGTGAGTAAGAGGAGAATCTCAGAGACAGCGTGCCTTGACAACATGTGATTCCCATCTAAATAGTTTCCAGCACCATATCAGCATGAATCAAGGCAACACAAGACTGCATTGTGTGGGCCAATGATGAGGAGGACTGCGATGAACAAGGGTCATTGTGCAGTCCGCAAAAAAGCCAAGACAGGCATGAAGTTTTTAACCGCATGGTCAGTCAATAGAAATGGTACACTAAGCAAATTCTCATCAGCAATGATTAGTCAGGGTGAGGCACAAGACTACTTAACATTATCAAGTTGGGACTGAGCGATTTGTTAAAGGGGCCCTATTATGCTAACTTGGCTTTTCTGAGATTTCTGCCATGTTGTACTGTGTAAAAAAAACGCCTGGATTGTATTTTTGTTTTTCGGCAGTGTTTGTCTGTCTGTCCGTCCGCCCGTTTGCAATCTTACTAAAAAACTACGTTCATTACGTTTTCAGGGAAGGTCAGATTTTGGGAGTGATCCGTATCAGGATTTTTAAAGAATGGCATCTATTTGCAACTTTACAAAAAAAAAATACTGCACCGATTTGGATAAAATTTTCACGGAAGGTCAGAAATTACACAGTTGATATAATGTTGAGAGTGATCCCTGGAAATTAGCTGCCTTGGCGGAGGTCTGAGCTCTCCGAGTGCTTTCTAGTTTATTCATGTTTTGTGGATTAGGGCGCTGAGATTCTTAGGAGATAAAAATGCTTGGTTTCAATTATGTAGATAGATGAAAATCCCTACCTTGTGACTACTTTCTGTTCTTTGCATTAGATGTACTAGTGAAGTGGGAGTGGCCAACAGGGGGAAAGAGGGCCTTCAAGGGGAATGCACCTTTTTTCAGCAGGTAAAGCAACAAGACATTTTCAAATTATATATATAAATATATATATAAATACTTCTAGCTAATCTAGAGTTTGAAACAGGCACAATATAGGCCCTTTAACAGGATCAATCAATCACCAGGATTAAAAATACAGCACAAAGGGTGAGCTATCTGCGCTGTCATGTCACTTCCTCCAGTCTATCCTCTTCACTCTTTGGGGAGACCACCAGCAGTAGTAGCCCTGAGAGGTCAAGTTACTGCTTATTTTACTGGAGGGCTGAGGAGGAAGGAAGTGCAGAGCGGGACATAGGGGGGTTTGAGGGGGGTCAGGAAGCACAACACAAAACCGGACGCATTCACCGTGATCCAGACCACACGACCACGGAAACAACACGTGCCCGCTTACATGCAGAAAGACACATCGACACTAGAGCTGCATGTAAACAGAGATGTCACATCCTCAAGGGCACATGAAGAAGTGGTGAAAAATAAAGCCAAAGTGGTTTAAAAGGAGGCTCACTGCAACCAGAGGGACCACTTTGAAGTTGAGACATATACACAAAGGATTGGGGGCTTTAGTACTAAGACAATCAAAACAATAGCAAAATCATGACAGAAGAGAGAGCAAAACTACAATTAATTTGTATGACCGTCTGCTCAAGATGAACTACGGAGCCTCCAGATACAGATTCTCCATGTAAAATAACAAACAATTAAGTAAAAGTGAACTATAATACAAGAGGGAAACCACACTAGAGCTTTTTACTTAAAATATTTCCAAAGTTAAAAATTAACAATGTGAATGTGTGAATAGTAAACATATGAAAAATATTTTTGTAGTAATTTGAAATTGTGAAATAATGTGAATTACAGTGCTAGTGTTGACAAAAGCGAATTATAAAATGCAATGCAATACTAATATTTTAATTATTTTATTTATTTGGTATGACATCACATTTACATTGGAAAACCAGATGTATTGCTTTAGTGTGTTAGCACATGTGCTAATTAATGATTTCCAACCCTTAATCATACACAGCGCAAAAGGTATGTTTAGCTTACATTTCTTGTTATAGAACATACACCATAACGCCGCCAAAAAACATTGTATGTGAATGTAGCTTGGTGAATGTAAAAATCACAAATGAGAAATGCTCTCTTCTCATGTTCAGAAAATGTGTCCTTAGAAGATGCGCCCTCGATACCACAGCACAAATAGTCAATTGACTGCATTGATTTTTCCCATTCGTGCTATGAATGCATATGCATCTAATACATGCGTGTCTATGAGTGTTCAGTATGCATGTGTAGGTGTGTGTGCTGGCATGTTTGCATCCGTGGCAAGGACATGTAACAAACTCAACATAGCCCTGCATCAGCCCTTCACCATCAGACTGTCAAAGCTAATGTTTGTGATAGAAGTTCAATATTCATTTTGGAGAAAGCCAGAGAATTGAATTTGACTTGTGCTGAGCCAACCTGAAACCTAGTGTCCTCAGGGTCTTCTCAGCATTGGAGGGTGGGGTCAAATATTTTTGTTTAACAACTAGGTCAGCATGTGAATCTTTTATCTCATGTACAATCCAAAAATGAAAAGAATATAGTTGTTTTTCTTGATGACTTGTAAATATGAAATAGAAACATTAGACTTACAACAATAGCCCTATTTTGGATCGCTCATAAATCAATCATCTTCCTCTTCTTGCTAAATCAGAAGATCCACACCACAGAAACCACAAGAGAATTTGAGGTACCACGTCATAAATGAGGGTCACAAGATTTTTTGACAGCCAAAAAAATGTGAAGCAATGACTACTATGCAAGCTGTGTGAAAACAAGTGGGGATTGCAAATCAAGGTTTAGTGGCTCGGAGCAAAACGTATACATTTTTGACAAAAGGATAAGCAGGGGATAGCAGGGAGGTTTAATTTCACTGCTTCAAAGCAAAATGTGACAATATATGGCACCCAAAGGACCTAAAGTGGTCTGCATGGGAAATATGTATAGTTTTATTTTTGAGCAAAATATAACAAAATGGGACAATATCTGACAATCTCAATCAAAGGTTTCCAACTAGCGGGTAAGGAACTAAAAGTGGATAGCAGAGTATATTTTAAATGTTGGTAATGATATCTTGCACTCGAGATCATTACCACGAAAACATACAACAATGTGACAATATGTGAAACCCTACATGATAATGCTTTATTGGTGGGTCAGGATCTAAAAGTAAGCTATAGATAAGTTAAGCCTAGTTTAAAATCTGAGTTAAATGAAAAAGTGTAGTACACATGTGCCGTAGACATCATTGTATAAACTGGTCCCCACAATTAGACCAGTTCACAACCACTGCATCACCGCATTTGAGTAAGTTCAATGTTAATTTAGGGAAACTCCCAGTTGTCAAATCTCTTTGCAGCCACTACGGCGATGGATGTCTGCGGAGGAAGAGGGAAGAATGAGATTGTCCATCTGGGCCAAGAGATCTGTGGAAAACTCCACACAAAAGCACAGGAAAAGACCAAGGGCTGCAGCAGGTCCTATGGGACGGTCCCAGGCCTAAAGAAGAGGGAGGGGGTCATAGTAGAGAGGGAGGGACTACTTACTCCTGATTTAACTCAAGAAAACAACTAGCTCTTTGTCAGTGTGGAAATAAAGTCACTTTTTCCCTCAGGTCACAGAGCGCACTTGTTGGGACACTTCCTTGACTCCGTTTGACGACCAAAAAAAGTTGCACAAAAAATGTATGATTTTGATGAAGAGATACACCCCAAAACAAAAAACTCAAATATTTATAAAGCACTTTTTATGCACACAAAGAACTTTATATTGAGTGCATTGTTCATTTACTCCACTATCACACACTGGTGGTGGTAAACTACCTACAGTGAAGAAAACAAGTATTTGAACACCTTGCTATTTTGCTATTTCTCCCACTTAGAAGTCATGAAGGGGTCTGAAATTTTCATCGTAGGTGCATGTCCACTGTGAGAGAGA
>JAVQKC010166759.1:0-15716 GCA_036025475.1 Philypnodon macrostomus
TCAGTGGTTGAATCTGGTCAGTCAGTGGTTGTATCTGGTCAGTCAGTGGTTGTATCTGGTCAGTCAGTGGTTGTATCTGGTCAGTCAGTGGTTGAATCTGGTCAGTCAGTGGTTGTATCTGGTCAGTCAGTGGTTGAATCTGATGACATAGTTGACTGTGCACATGTATCTGGTGTTAAATATGGTTGTTTCCAAAGCAATTGAAAAGAATCTCAATAAACTAAACATTGCATTTTCTCAAAGATTAAAGGCTTTTAGATCAGAATTAGAATGTATTTGAGCCTTACCTGATTTCTCTGAGCAGAAGCAGTTTCTCCGGTCTGTCCAAGATGGCCAAAAGGGGACGGATTAGGTCTTCAATTACATTTTCTGATAAAAACTGACAGATACAATTATCACGGATAAATTAGTTTGAAATTAAAATAACATTTAAATTTCCATTTTCCATTTCTATTGTAAATGAATAAGAGTAAAAAACGCCCATAGTGACTGCCTGGCACATCTAAATGTTGCATGTGTTCGTGTGTTCGTGTGTTCGCGTGTTTGTGTGTTCGTGTGTTCGTGTGTTCGTATGTTCATGTGTTCATGCGTTCGCTGCTTAAAGACCACTGCTCCATTCATTGTTTTCTTTATGAATTCTCATTAAATATTCATATTTCCAGAAGGTCACAGATTGTCTCCATGGCAGCAGGTCTTTAATTACCTCAGAACAGGAAGTGGTTCAAACAGTGATATCAGTCATATCTAATTCTGGGAAGATCTGATCCCTCACAGCAGCCCACGAGACACAAGGGGATCACATGGTATTTTAACTTAATAAATGACAGGCCAAATGAAGTCTTGTGAGGACACTTGTCAGTATGGGAACAGTGCTGGAATAGTGCACTCTTAAAGCCCCTTCACATTATTCCTAACTCCTAGTTCTGTATCCATCAATCCGAGGGTTCCTGTCTTCTGGAACTTGTGATTGGTTAAACAGTTGTGTCCCTTGCTCTGAAACACAAATCCTTATAATACAGCCAAAAGAGGGGCTCAAGGTCAGATGGCAAAGAACTCATGTAGTGCAGCTTTAAGAGGACAGTGCACTCGTAAGATTTCGGCTAGTGGGGCACACTTATTTGGGATCGTTAACTGACCCGTTGACAGTGCCTCATGACTGCGGACACCTCGTCTGGACTCAGTAACTTTTTGGCCATGTCTTCCACATACTGCAGAGTCTCAGGACGAGGCTGGGGGCTGCTGTCTTTTACTCCTGCACGGGACTCTTTGGGAGAGGACAGCAGCTTGAATGGACGACCACGCTCTTTATCTTAGGAGAACAAAATACATTTTATAGGACACACTACTTAAAAGGATGGATGATGCTGATAGTTTGGGTTGGCTGTGGAAAGCAAAGCGACTTTAGCAAACCTCCGTCATGTCGTGATGGGGATTTGGAGCGAGCCTTGTCTTTGCGTTCTTTCTTGAACAGCAGGTTGACGAAGGTCTTGGAGCGCTGCAGGTTTGGAGGACCCTCTTCTGTGGACTTCTCCTTCTGATGCTTTTTCTTCTTCTGCCTGTCCTCTTAAAGACACAAAATAAACAGAACTTTAGTCTCCTGTCTCACATAACGTCCACTGAAATGTCTAAAGTCACTAAAGTCAACCTTGTACAATGTAATGCAGATACTTGCGATAATGGTCTATAGATACAGTCGGCAACAGTGGTATCGTTAACAATAAAGTCACTAAACTCACCGTTCGCCACAATGGGGAGGAGCTGCTGAAGTGTTTTCCCCTCATGATAATATAAAATATCACAATTGTGAGTATGATGCAATGCCAGCTTTATCTATACAGACACCTATGGACTATGTGTCAGGATTGATGACAAACAAACCAATTAACCAAAGTGAACAATGTGTAACAGACCATCAGGTGAGACAGGTTTACCGCTGACCTCACAAAATCTTTTAAATATACTGAAACTCTACCAAGGGGAATACAATCTTAGTTTAAAACAAACTCATTCATTGTCTGTATATCAGCATCATTCTAACGATGTGAACAGCCCTATGCTTCAGCACTATGATCCACACTTTGCATCATTGCATAGAGTCTGTTCATTCTTCTTCCAGTCACCTCCTCACTTCTCTGGAGTAAATCTGCCAATGCACAAAGTAATGCAGTAATAGTGATGAATGTTAGCCTCACACCTACATCTTCTGATAGAGGAGCCGCCTGCGTACTGTACATAACAAATGTCCAGTCAGGCCCAGGCCTTGCACACAGCCTCCATATGACACTCTGGGGTACAGGTTGTGGTATGGATGGGGCGGCTAAAGTCAAAATGAAAGGCTAATAACTCAGAAGACGTGGATTGGTTTGAATAGATGCCTCTTCATATGCATGGCCCTATTCATCTTCACAACAGTATGGAGGGAACTGTGGTGATTTATCAAACCTCTGTGTTACCTTCTACCTTTTAAATATATTATGTCTGTTAAATTATGACCAAGGGAAGAGAAGCTCTGTTTAGATCAAAAAGGATTCTTTGGAAGGAATCAATCTTTGCCCCACCAAAAGTTCCACTACATAGTTTACATACAAGTCAATCTGATCTGTTAGACACATACAGTCTCTTCATATAGGGTTAAAAACTCAACTCTAGTGCTTGACAAAGGTATATAAACAAGTGTATCCCAACTCAACATAATCGTATTCGCAAATAAGGCTTTGGCACGGGTTTTTAAGATGTACATTTTGAGATTTCTGGTGAATTCTGTCTGGTGAAGTATGCATTTGAAGGCATTTATGCTGTTGTGAAAAATGTCTGAACACCATTAGCTACAAAATGGATGTCAAATCAGAATATCCTGTAGTAGTGAATATTGTAGATATTCTATGTAACATTATTTCAACTCCTACCTGATGCAGTGATGTGGCTCTGCGACCGTCTGATTGGTTTAGGTGGTCTGCTGAGGGCCATAAGTGCTGCTGTTTTGGGCGAATGATTGGCTCCGTCCTGTTCCCCCGACGACATCGTCCTGGAACGGCCCCGCCTCCTCTCCCCAGCCCCACCCATCCCTTTAGGCCCCTCCCCCTTTCCTTGTATCACCGTATCCTTCAACAATACGGTCTCCCCAAACGACCTGCTGGTTTCACCCACTATAAGTTTATCCGGGTAGGTCACTTCAGATGGTGGTAGTTCGTGGGAGTGGGGAGGGTGGGGGTCAGTTTGTATGGCGATTTCCGAAGTCCGTTGTGAGCTATAGGAGCGCCTTGTGCGGTCTTCTGAAGCGATGGGAACGTCTACCATGTCATGGCCAAAGATGGGGGGAAATAAAACTTGGGATAGTCCACTTACGGAGCTCATAGGGGTGCCTGAAGACAATGAGGAGGCTGAGGAGTTGGAGTCCGAACCACCGTGGGACCAAGATGGCAGATGACCCCCATTGGCCACTGAAAATAAATATTAAAACATAAGAGATGAGAGAAAAACTAAACACCAAATCCAGAAAGTCTGTGAAACAAATGCTGTGCGAGTCTTATTTTCTGTTTCACACAGATACAGCCGCCAGGATTAAATCAGTCTGACCTCATCCTCGTGTTAATCCCTTTGGCTTTGAGAGAGTGTAACTCCAAAATGCATCAGCATCCTACTACAGTAAACACACTAGTGTTAAGGTCACGCTCTCATCCAGATCACTAAACTGTACATTGATTAATTCTTGGAAATGTCTCAAGTTTTAAGTAAAGTGTGCTGGATACAAATAGGTTCAGTTGAGTGTACTGTATGTGTGTGTTTTCCAGCTTGTCTATCTAAAGGGCATATTTTTACTCGAATCATCAGCAGGCATACTGTAGCTGGTATACAGAATCAATTCAAGAAAATTCTTATAGATGCTCTGTTTTCTTCAGGGGTTGCCACGGTGAACTGTCTACTTTTCACCAAACGCAACACTCTCCGTTTACCCAGGCTTGGGACTGACACAAATTGCAGCTGGAGTTTTTCACTAACTGGCTAATCAGGACTAGTTGTTAGCTGCTGATTGCTAGAGTTTAGTTCACGTTCAAACTTTGTGGTGCTCAGGACAAACAACCTGACTGGAAAGTTATCCCACTTTTATCCCGTAACCAAAAATAGTAACAAAGGTGTAACAGAGAAGATACAATGACGTCTCAGGTAAAACAAGGCAGCTCAGACTAACAGGCAACTAATGAACGGTGTAAAAGTAAAAGCATAACAAAATTCTATTATATAAACTAACCATCCACTTTCAAAACACTGAGCTTGTATGGCATAATTTGATACATCACTTAGAGGCTAGTTGACTCATTTATGAAACAGTATATGAGAAGACTGGGTTTCATTGGTGCAGTGTATTAAGGCAATGTTGCGATTTCTGTTTATTTCTGCTATTTTTATTATAGTCATTGTGACACCTGATGCATTTTATTAGTAAACTTACGTCTATCAAGCCACCCATATTCTGCAACCATCTCTTTGTAAGCAGGGTATCTCCCAGCCTCCTGTAAATAAATAACACAAAATACATACATAGCTACAAACATAAAATCGATATGAAATCTTTAGATCACATTTTTTAAGGAAATATGTATAATTTGGGACCAATAACCCATTTCTACTACGGTATATGTGCGGGATCACATAAAAATTCTGCTTTCTGTTATAACTTGATCCCTGACTGCCTCTGAATAATGAAGATGGTGCCTGGCTGTTTTTCACACATGGAACCTGAGATGTGTGCAGTAAAATGAGCACGCACTGATGTACCACAGCTATGAGGCACTCACCAAAACAACACTGCCAACACACTATGCGAAAATGACATGGGTTAAGTGGATGCAGTCACACTAGGCCAGCTGTCTGCCACTGTCCGGTGTAGGCTAACATCATGTGACAGTCATGGTACTCCAGGCTGATATGTTTTGACACAACCTTCGAGTTATGTTATGGAGAAAGTATGGCGATAAAAGATTGTATCGTATATAAAGTTATGACGATCTGCTAATCTGGGAAGATCTTAGTAAAACTGTAATATTATATTTTTACCATGTTGCCCATGATGGTGAACTTCACTTTTACATTCATTTCTTTCTCACCTTGATTGTTAGCATGACGTGGGTGTGGCTCTTCAGGATTTCCACTGCGTTGCTGTGGCTGATGTCTTCAAAGCTGACCCCGTTGGCCGCAAGGATCTGGTCGCCCATTTTGATACCGTGAAGCTCTGCGAGACCACCTGGATCTAACCTGACGCACATGATGCAGAAAGAAAACTACTGGGAGTATCACAAAATGTAAATATTAGAGTGTTTGCTGATAATGTGTTAACGATAACTTTGCATTATAATGTGCAGCTGTAAATACATTGAGATTAAATAAACAGCAGGAATGTAAGTAGGTGCCTCTCTATTGTGAGTCTAATAGAAATTCATTTAGGGCATAATTATCCACATTGTAATGGGTGAATGATGTAATCCTTTAATGGCAGAGGAAGTCATTAAGTCAACATTAAAGATGGTGTCCTGTTGTTTGGCAGACTGCTATTGGAGACGTGGAACATACCACTCTAACATAATGCTAGAGTGTTTACTGCACGTCTTCTATAGCTAAAACAAGAATTTGTTCAAGCAAGTATTATTTCAACATACTATTATTTTTTGCTATAAGTATATGCATTATTTATGGGTTGACTGACAGTTTTGTGATCTGTTGGACCTCACAGAACAAACGTACGGTATTATAGAGATACAGAACATCTAAATACCAGGAATCAACAAGGTAATAAAAAAACACAACTAGGCTAATTGTGTTTTCCATGACAGCACACATCCCCCTATATACTAAGATTATTCCTTTGGTGTTTAATAGAGTCTGTCAGGGGCCTTGTAAAAACTCAATATACAGTACATAGGTGTTATACGTAGTGAACTACAATCGTAAAACCGCTTACTTGGACACGTAGATTCCCAGTCCAAACTCTTTGCCTCCTCTGATGTTGAAGCCCAGGCAGTAGTTGTCTGAGGTGGTGAAGAGATGGACTATTCTTCTCAGTGCAGAGCTGTCTGAACTGGCGATAGACGGAGTGCCGTCGTTTTCCTCCACCACCATACGCCTGTGAATCAAATCCACCCTATAGAAAAACACACACGTTCACTTGGTTATAGTTTTGTCTATATGCAGAGGTCCGGCCTGGTTGTCAATATCTGATAATCTAACGGTAAAAAGGTCAGACATGTGATCCATCAAGGTGTGCCACATAAGACCAAGATACAGAACACCCCAAAAGATCCACAATTAAACAGAGGTCATAAGAAGGTCGAGGGTGATAAAGAAAATAGGTTATGTTTGAAAAATGAGCGTCCATATTTGGGTCTCACTTTACTTTACATCCCAGTAACAATATAGTAATAAACAAGTAATAATATAGTAATAAACAAGTAATAAACAAGTAATAATAAAGTAATAAATGAGTAATAATATAGTAATTATGGTTCATTATCAAGTACTTTCTATGTAATTATCCTTTAGCATGTAACAAGATAGTTATACCATAAAGAATAATCCAGCAATTATGGGTAATGTTGGGGCAAGGGGTAACAGGAACTACTTGGAAATGAACCATAATTACTACAATATATAATTTATTAGCACAATATTATTTATAAGTATATTAAGTGCTACCCATATTTGTTTGAAAATTATGATGCTCTAAAAATGATATAATAATAACAAATATTGTATAGAAAACTCCAGATCACAAAATCAAGATCTGAAATTACACCAAATAAATCAGCAAAGTAACTGATTTGTTTCATATATATTCATTATGTATTTTATACAGAGACAAAGACCAGAATACACTGATTCCACTGTCCTGGTCAATACTACTATGACCCAGGCCATTTACCACAAGGCTTGTTCATTCTGTCTAAGATGTTCTGGACATTAGGGGTGTAGGTACCACGTGGTCTTCTCTTTGGAGTAGCGGATCCCTGGTATCTTGCCGACTCTCCGCACCACCATCCTGAGCCTGTTGTTCCCGGTCAGGACTTTGACAGCACTGCTCATGGTAATGCTCTCCATACTGATGCCATTCACCTCCACAAGCTTATCCCCCACAGTCAGACCGGCCTGGGCTGGGGCCACAAATAAACACAGCATGAAATAAATGTAAATCATGAACTGAAAGTGGTGGATAAAATGTAAATGAGGACTAGGGCTACATAATATATTGCAAAATTAATATTATTAATTATTATTATACATCTGTATCGCAAATATGTAAATGTATCACAATGCCGTTATGGTTGTTCATCAAACACAGAATATTCCTGCTTAATTGAACTTGAATCAAATTGCAAGATTCAACATGATAATTGAATATTAGCATGTTTCTCTTTGTATGGAGCACGTCTAAGACAGATTTTTCGAACCTGCCGAGCAGTCATCCTCCACTTTGCTGACAAATATTCCCAGCCCATGTTCGGACCCTCCGCGCACACTGAAGCCCAGGCGCCCATCGAGACTTTTGTCAACTGTGATAGTGTGTAGGTCCTCACAGTCATCTCCAGCTGCAAACACAAGGCACAGACACTCAACGTTGTATGAATGGGTGGAATCTCAATAGGCAACAAATAACAACATTACTGTGAAAGCTATAAGGTAAGTCAACATCACATCCTAGAGTGAGGCTTAATTTGATCTCATGTGAATGTAGAGATACATACTCAAACACAACCAAAACATTAATTGCATTGTACTGTTATGCAAGTTTGTCATTATGAATAGTCATTGTTAAAAGCAGAATAAATGTAATGAATTTCACCTGAAAGTCTTACAGTCAAATATAATGTTTTCTGATTATTATATCTGTATCATTTGACATGACATGTAGCCTACTTTCATTATCTCACACACACATTTTCAACTACTCTATCAGCATTTATACAGAATTTGTGGTTTAGGTGATGAATTACTTCTTAGTTGTTGTTTGATGCTAACTGACAATTATTATTTTTATATCAATTAGGTGTGAGCCTTCGTTAAAAGCCCCCAGTACAGCTCTGTAATGACACTCACCGTCCTCAGAGGTGTTGATGAGGATGACCCGCCCCATAGGAGAGTGCGACTTGTGCCTGCGATGATGAGGATGATGCTGATTCTTCATCATGTACCGAGCACTGCTGTGAGGCCCCCCGTTTGACCCTCCGTTGCGGAGATGAGGGTGGCCCACTCCATTTGTCATCTCCCTCCAGTCCGAGGGGCCAAAGGAGTGAGCCATGCTTTGAGTCTGGCTGCGCTTCTGCCAGTCATCCAGACAGGAGGAGGGTTAGGGAGCAAGGTGCAAGAGAGGCCGCCTTCGAGCTTGAGGTAAATGACTGAGAATTTTCTGATGCATGGATACAGAACACTTCCACATAGCCTATGAGCGTCAGGTAAAAATTGCTAATTGGGAATGTTGTGATGCATGAATATACAGACGCTAGAGAGAGCTGTTAAGTTGATAATCAGTTGTTGTTATTCTTAAAAAGCATCCGCAGCTTATAATCCTTCCCAAAAACTCATTCTTCAAAAGCAACCACTTCTCTGTGCCATGTCATCCATCAGTGTCGCTCCTAAGAGGCATGTGCTGAGCGGTCAATAGGGCATGAAGATTCTCTTGGGTCATGTTTAATTTAAGGGATATCTGCGGAGAGAGCAAGCTGTCATTACTACAAGTGGCCCCAGACACTCTTTATCACCATATGGCCAAGAAATGTTAGCCAACAAAAACTCTTACAAGGTTAAAAAGTGAGATATTAACAGAGATATTGTGTTTGTGTGGCCATTTGCAGAGGTGAGTAATGACTCATTTACTTACCAGTTTTACTGCACAATACTTTTTACTTTTACTATTACTTGAAATATTATTTAAAAGTGACAATACTCCCACCTGAGTAAAATCATTGGTTGTCTACCCATCTCTGGTATTTTGTTACTTTATCATTCAGCACCATGGACAGCGACGGCTAATGGCACACGTGGGTCACAACAAAAACATAACGGCTGTAAAGATGTATTTTACGTTTATTTACAGTGTAATTCGCTTTGAAAGCCAATACATACGTTTAGGTCATAATGACAACATAAAAAGTGCATGAGAAAGCACGTGGTTACAGCTACGCTTTGCTAATCATCTCACGTGACAATATAGATGATGATGATCTATAAGCTAATTCAAGTTATCTAAACAAAAGTAGATGCTGTTACCTGCGTCCATGTTGTCTTGTTGATCTCAGGAGAAGCGCAGTTCACCGGACAGGCGCACGCGGGACCGCCTCTGCCGCTGACGCACAAGTGGACACCTCCGGAGAAGTGCCATTTGGACTCGTCCCGGTGACCATTATTGTATTAAGCTCTTTACATAAGGCCAATTAAGCCCCTACTGCAGCTGTGGGGCCGCTATAGGACTTAACCTAAGGCTTGATTAAGTACACTGACACTTTAATTACGCGCAGTGAGTTTCCGTCCGGTGTTCGTGTGGATTCAGTGGATGTCATTTGCATTTACACAGGTGTAGGTGAGTTCACTGGACCCAAGATAAACTGGGACATGCTCTACAACCCCACCCAGTGGCCAAATGTTGAACATCAACTACAAAATATATACACGTATGCAGCATTTAATTTGACTAGAACTGGACTGTATAACTAAAGCGATTCCATAAGATATTCACGGGCTCTTTCCCAGAATAATCAACACAAAATATGAACTTAAGATATATAAAAAGCTAAAGTCAAATGATTATTTTTTTTTTATTTGAAGTAGGGACAGAACATAATAATGCACATGATATATTGACATCAGATGGTAGCCCTGGGCGAATTTCCAGCTGAACTTATAAAAAAAGACTATACAAAACACACAACAGTACAAAAACACAGACAGATTAACACAAAATGAGAGTCAGGCTGAGCTCATGATCACAAACTCTGATCAGGTCAAATAAAGGAAGGCTCTAGACTTATTTACTGAAGACTGTCCTATTGCAATTAATCTGGCTAAAATCAAGTGTTTTTTAGTGAAGCTGGGACTATTCCATAAAAGTCTGCCCTTGTATGATTTTGACTGGAGGAGGATTTTCTGTCGAGCACCTCACTGTACTGTACTGTTGATCTGTACTTAATATATATATATATATATATATGGGGAAAATATTGTAGGGCCCAAAATTGACCCTTGGGGGACCACAAGGAAGGAACACTTCACCCCATTGTTGTCTGTTGGATAAATATGATTACATCTATTTTATTGGAGAACTTAAAGGAGTACAGTTTTTTATTATTAATATTATTATTATTATTATTATTATTATTATTATTATTATTATTATTATTATTATTATTATTATTATTATTACAATATTAAAACCCTTAGAAATCACACAATGTCTGATTAAGGTGCCATCGCTAGACCTTGACCTAGTTAGAATATTTTTAAGTTGCACTGTACATTTTACTAACTAATGACAACCTCTGCATTTACTGTGGATGTATATTTTCTGTATACAAAAACTCAACAACACTGCACGATTATGATATACTAGTCTTTGTTTACTATAAAAATAATTTTAAAAAAGATTTCTTGAATTGCTGGAGCGCTTCTCATTGATGTGTGACCAATCAGGAGCTGTCATCCTCCCACGCCCCGTGACTCACCGACACGTGCTCCTCCTGACCCAACCAGCCGTGCGACCTTCACTGCTCCCTCGTAACTTGTACATTTGAATAACAAAATTATATTCTTATACATTTTTCCAAATAAAATTTAACCCAACTATTACATTTCAGGTCAATTACATCAATCCACAGTCGTATACAGTAATTTATGTTTTAAATTTTTCGCAATATTGTTCAACGTTTATCTCGTTAATGTGTTTTACCGAGCATTTTTGCGTATCCTTAAACGCAGCAGCGGTCCACCCGGCTGAGCTCAGTGGTGCTGCTGTGAAATTAGAGGTCATATATTTTCAAAACACGACGATAACAAACCAGGTATGTCACATGCTAACATCTGCTTCTGCACTTATTTAATGAAGTTACACTTTCGCTCAAATGTATCCAGTTTATCTGCCAGATTACAAACTGAATAGCTATTATCTTAGCCTCTGAGTTATCCAGTAGCTATAATGTTAGCCAGATCTGGGTCGATTTACAGCAATTTGGATTGATTAACAAGTCACGTTTTGTAATTGTCATGTGATTAATGTTATTGGATGTTATGAATGTGTAATATGTGTTAAAATAAGTATTAATAGCGCCTTGTGGTTGTATGATAAGCTATCGCGTGTTAGCTAGATACGGATTGATCTTACTATAAGCAGTTCGGGTGGATTAGCAACTCCAATTTTATCATTGTCAAATACTATTAGTGTTTTGAGGTTTTATAAATGAGTAATATGTGTTAAAATACGGTATAATACTGTCTCGGTTTGTATGTAAACTGAAAAAAGTATGTCGTGACTTCCCCTGAGCCACCTGTCTGTGTTAGGACTAGTGTTTAATCTGTCAATAAACGATGTAAAAAATGACATTCATGAATTATAATGAATAATGCTTCCAGTGCTAGCAGAGTATCCTCCAAGTAATTATATATATCTATTACTTTTGTGCTGCTCAAGATATCCAGCTATTAATAATCTTGTTTTCATACAATAACTAAGGTCTTTGTACAGCTGCAACAAAATGCTTGTGATATACAGAAATGAAGTATCTGAGTATTAACTGGAAACTAATTATAAACAAAGATGTTATTTTTTGCAGAGTGGATGTTAATCTAGCTAAATTCAACGAGGACTTCTTCCCTAGTTTATAGCCATTGGACTCAAATATGCATAGTGAACAGTGTATTTACATGGACTTACACTTTGCAGCCTGAACATTATCACCTGAAAAACACAGAAAGATTTCAGAACGTGCTCGTCTGAAGTTTTGTTACGTTAAACGCTTTTCACTCATAATAGACTTTGAATGCAACAGCCATTGTTATCTCATAGTGTTATCTCATAATCTTAGACTCCCAGGCACCGCTGATACGACTTGTTTGAGAACATATTTTAGTGTTGATTTTGACTTGGGTTTTTTTTACCTTTTGGAATTCTCTAGTGGTTGAGTTAGCTAGCCTTCTATGAGTGCTTCTAGACTGATATGTGTGGTTGTACTGGTTTGGTGAGGGTGTCGTTGCATCATTGCTATTGTTGGGACAGAGGCGGAGCTTAAAATATGGACTGTGCTTTCAATCAATGCACTTCTACATGACCTTCTGATTTCTTTTGAGACTATTGTGGCACTGGAGATCCTTTATTAAATGCAATATAATGAAGAAATATGAATTATTGTCTCTTTTTAACCATTAACCAGCCACATAGTTACTTTTTAATGTACCTAATAATAATAGTAGAATAAACAATCTATCATACTATTTTGTTTTCAAACTGTTTTTTAGACTATGAGCGATTAAATTTGACTATAAGGGGCCACCATAGTCTTTTCTATTGATGAGAAACACTGTATGGGATTACGTACCAGGACAACTCAAAATACAACTCTTTTCAACATTTTCTCAAGGAGGCAACAATGTCTGGAGAACTGTCCCACAACATCAACATCAAGGAGCCTCGATGGGACCAGGGCACATTTATGGGACGTGCCCAACATTTCTTTATGGTCACAGATCCTAGAAACGTCCTGCTGTCATCTGCCACTTTGGAGGAGGCTCGAGTCATTGTTGAGAACTACAGGTACAAGACTGATGACATGCTTTACGTAGAAGTTTCATTATTTAACAGTTGAATGTCCTAAATGTCTTCATGGGTTGACTGTTTCAGAGCTGGGATTGTAAAGCCTGGTTTGACAGAGGATGAATTGTGGAGAGCCAAGTACGTCTATGACTCTGCCTTCCACCCGGACACAGGGGAGAAGATGTTTGTGATTGGTCGGATGTCGGCTCAGGTGCCCATGAACATGACCATCACAGGCTGCATGCTCACCTTCTACAGGTACACACCTGGTTCTCATGTCGGATTTATACATTCATATATCACGAGCTTTATTCATCACATATACAGCATATCCCCAGTGTGTCACTGTCACAGCATAAAAATGATTTAATCCCTGCAGAATGAAAATCCTCTAATCGGGAAAACATGTAGGTGCTGAGCACTTCCACTTCGCCTCGTTGTAACGTTTAGGCACCGACTGTTAATCATGAAACAGTCTTTTACCAAAATGTCCTTCATCCAATGCGTTTAGCCAACTGTACTTTTATTTCCTTATATCCAGACTCTAGTGTGGTGGTGTTAATACCCCCTGAAACATCACAGGTTGTTTATATACAGTAGAGAACGACATGAGAATACTTGGGCAACCTTATTTTTTCCAAATTATACTTTGAAAACACTGTAATCTTGATAATAACCACTGAGGGGCGCTGAAGTCTTTTTTCCAATAGTTTTTGTATACCGCTTTAAAAAGCGTAATATGTCATCTGTATTTCAGGACTACTCCGGCTGTAGTGTTCTGGCAGTGGGTTAACCAGTCCTTCAACGCTGTTGTCAACTACACCAACCGCAGCGGAGACGCCCCCATGACGGTCAAGTATGAACTTCTATAGATCTAAACTTTATGTAATGTTACAACTACTATTAATGTAAGGTCATGTTAATATTTTTCATGAACCCCATTAATGTATTGAAGATGCATTGAGCTCGTTTGCTGTTTACACTTGTATAAACTTCAAAGTGTGACAGCTGTAAATGTAAAGTGTTTATGTGTGAATGTGTCTATTCACAGTCAGCTGGGTGCAGCCTATGTCAGTGCTACTACTGGAGCTGTCATCACTGCTCTGGGTTTCAAGTCTCTAGCCAAGGTAATGTCTGTGTGCACAAACTCACAAAACACAAGAGAATATGTATCGTACTTATTACACTTTTATTTCTCTTTAGCGTCTCCCTCCAATCGTCAGCCGGTTTGTTCCTTTTGCCGCTGTAGCTGCTGCTAACTGTATCAACATTCCTTTCATGAGACAAAGGTAATAGTAAAGTATGGGCGGACAATATAGTAAAAATAATATCACAATTCCACACAATGTTATCATGTTTTTAGTTGACTCTGTATGTTTTGTCTTACACAGAAGATTACTGCTATCAGTGGCTTAACTGTAGATTCAATGTACATCCAATACAATGTTCAACATACTTTTTATTAATATGAACACAGGCGTTGTCACAAGAAAAATGGCGGTGTAGAGTGAAGCATATATGAATGCACTGTATCATGAGTCGTATCACACACCCCGACTTCTAAACCTTTCAACCATTTTCAACCAATCTCTTGTCATTTTCTATTCTTTCATATAGGGAGTTGAAGTATGGTATCCCAGTAACAGATGAGAATGGGAACAGATTAGGAGATTCTGCCAATGCCGCCAAGCAGGCCATAGCTCAGGTTGTGGTGTCTAGGATTGGAATGGCTGTGCCAGCTATGGGTAATGATGTCTTTATGCTCTGTGTGATGAGAACAATCGATATCGTTGGTTTACATTGTTTGACTTCTTCTTTACAGCTATCCCACCTGTAATAATGAATGCACTGGAAAAGAGAGCCTTTATGAAGGTGGGACCATTTTTATTTATGGGTTTAATGTAGTTTTTAGGTCCTGCCAAATTTCACATGTTGGTTACAGACTGATTGAAAAGTGTGAATCCCCCAGATTTTAGACCTAGTTTGGGTTGCTCCATGTTATTTTCTCTCTGTCTCTTTGAATGCCACTAATCACCAGTAAAGCCACCCTTTCAATAGCATTGGTCTTCCAGTTTAGCAATGGCTTGACTTCTTGGTTTGAGAAAAACATGAAATTAAGATAAATAAAAAAATTTAAAAGTCAAATTTTAGTCACAGTTTAATACATTTAGTTCTTATTTGGCCTCAACTTTGGATTTCAGACTAAACAAGCATTTTAAAGTAATTTTTGGGAGTAATTTAACAATTTCTCAAAATCAAAATATTGCCTGTTATCAAGTGTTTTTTTTCTCATATTAATTACTTTATTCTTTATATGTGAACTTTTTGATTTTGAACTGTCTTTCTGTAGCGCTTCCCGATACTTAACGCTCCAGTGCAAGTGAGCCTTGTCGGCCTGTGGTAAGTTAACTCCAAATGAAGTTAAATAAAATGTACTGTATTTTCCGCACTATAAGGCACACTTAAAAGCCTTTAATTTTCTCAAAAACCAACAGTGTGCCTTATAATCCAGAGCGCCTTATATATGGATTAATTCTGGTTGTACTTACTGACCTCCAAGAGATTTTGTGTCACACGGCGCTCAAGGCGCTCCGTCAAACTGTTTTGGTACGACTTCGGTAAACTACAAAGCTCCGGGAGTCAGGAGCGTCGCAGAGTAATACATACCGGTACTATGCTTCACCGTAATATTAGTAGTGTATTATTATTAGTGTTTATATATGACCCCAAAATCAGACTTTGTTAACACAGTGGTAACTGAACGAGGTTTAAAGTTATTGTGAATACACCATTAACGTTTGAACAATGTAGAGAGTTATTGTGAATACACCATTAACGTTTGAACAATGTAGAGAGTTATTGTGAATACGCCATTAACGTTTGAACAATGTAGAGAGTTATTGTGAATACACCATTAACGTTTGAACAATGT
>JAVQKC010166780.1:0-22090 GCA_036025475.1 Philypnodon macrostomus
TTGGCCCATAATTAATAAATTAGTTAATTAATGTTCATCGTAGAAGTACCAAAATCAATCCAGTTTGGCACGTTTATGATATGTACCTGTGTGCAAATGTTGAAACAGATCCGGCAATTTGTATTTGAGTCACCTAGGATCTGCAGACGTGGATCGACGTGATTCAATAATATCGTTGTTTCGCCGATATAATTAGGTTAACACATTTTTGCTACATGTCAGGTGATGGCAGTGAATGAAGAAGACATAATATCAAGTAATCAATTGTAAAAAATATATTTGTATACATTACTAATCTAAAAAGTCTCATACAAGTTTGCAGTCTACAGACAGATCTTAATACGTCAGCCTTTTGAATGTAATATTAGGCTTGGTTCTATACTTTATTCTGAATATTGGGTTTTTACAATTCAGACGCCGACTTTCTGACTCATGAAGATTTTGGGTCATTTCCAGTAGGCCCTAACAGTGTTGGCAAAGGGTCCAATTCTGATGTTCCCAAACTACTGTATAAAAACTTTATCACATGAGACCATTATATAATTGGCTTTTTAGATTTGCGAGAATAGTGCCCAACCAAAATAAGCTGAAAAATTAGCTTTTAAAATCAAAAGGTCCTATAAAAAGACTTGTCCAAAAGTTATATTTGAGGAATGAGGACCAAAATAGACTTTTATTACCTTGATAAGAGCACTTTGAATGCAATATTTGTCACATTACTTTGGTGACATCTGCTGATAACCTTAAGCAACTGCAGCAATAAGAAATACAAATCTATTATACTTTTTTTTACAATGTGATGCTAAATGAAGTTAAGAAATTATGTTTTTAATTCTATGTACTGAAACTATCTCTGTAATTTTATTTTCAATTTATTTGTGAAACTAAATGTTCTTTTCTCTTTGTTCCCTTTGTTTATAGACAATGAAACTGCTGTGTACACACTAATGCCAATGGTTATGGCTGACCAACACAGGTGAGCTACACCCACATTTACTGCCAGTCTTTCATTTATTACCCTCCACCAAGGAAGTAATGTTTTTGGTTGCGTTGGTTGGTTTGTTTGTTGATTTGTTTCTATATCTTCACCATATGGATTGAGGATTTTTTTCCAAAGAATTGCATTGCAACTTCACACAAAAAATAACAGATTTGCATAACATTTTCTGGGAAGGTCCCGAATAACTCAAAGAACAATTTATGCCATGTTTGGGAATGATCCGGAAGCTTTTCCTTTTAGGATGCAAAGATTTTTAGTCGTTCCCTACAACTATGGGCCTTAGACAGGAAACCTAGTCACACAATCATTCAAAATGTACCCGTTGTTCTAACACATTCACGTCTTTGTACAGTGAAAGAAAGCCTGATAGAACCCAAGGTAACACAGGGAGGACATGCAGGCTCAATTTAGAAAGATCCTAGTTGACTGGCCTAAGGACAGAATCCACGACCTGCATACTGGGAGGCTAACCATTAATGTTAAAAGAGCCAAAATACAAAATCTTGTTGTTGTTTCAGCTCTGTGAGACAATCTGACTTGTCTCTGTCTTCCTACAGGTCAGTGTCAGAGCTGCTGCTCAACTCCAAGTTTGATGTGAACTACGCTTTTGGACGAGTGAAGAGGAGTCTGCTCCATATCGCTGCCAAGTAATTTTTTATGATAATTATAACTTATATAGAGAAATTCTTTAAAAGACACTGGTGAGAGAAGACGGAAAAGTATGAAAATTGACTGTCTTTGATGGCTGTGTGTTTTGGTCTCGTCACCATTTAATATGGACAGCATACCACCAAACTCAATATAAACATTAATTTGACATTAAACATTTCCTCAATGCTATGTGTGTCATTTCTCCAGTTGTGGGTCGGTGGAGTGCCTGGTTCTGTTACTGAAAAGAGGAGCCAACCCAAACTATCAGGACATCTCTGGCTGCACCCCTCTGCACCTCGCCGCCAGGAACGGGTACAGTTAACTTTATACTGTTTGAGAAGTTTACAGTCACCTATAACAATGTGGAGATGTACCAAACTCAATCCAGTTCTGCATCTTCATGATATGTACCTGTGTGCAACAGTTGAAAAAGATCCAGCAAAGAGAGTTATTGCGTTCAAAGTTTTTTTTTCTTCAATTAATTAATTAATTAATTATTATTCATCGAAGAAGTACCCAAATCAATACAGTTTGGCGTCTTTATGGTATGTACCTGTGTGCAAAGTTTGAAACTGATCTGGCAATTCGTTTTTGAGTTATCGCGTTCACAGCTAGGATCTGCGGTCACGGACGCGGACGAAAACCGACGTGATTCCATAATATCGTTGTTTCGCTGATATAATAATACTGAATAATAATACTGAATAATAATACTGAATAATAAAACTGTTTTATGAAAGTTTGTTTATCCTTTCAATCTTTAAGATTCACGTTACTAAGCCCGTTTTAGAGCTTTTGCAATATCAGTATTGGTCCGATATGGTTAAGACTGGAACATCTGGATCTCAAACTAATATAAAGTTTGAGTGAGGGCTGACCAGCATGTTACAGCAAGGCTTTTTTGGGCTTGTTTTATCCCCGGGGTCTGGCACATTGAGCTGTATCAAAGATGTACTGTACTTTTCATTTCCTCCAGGAGTTGTGACCCTTACGAACCTAATATAACCTGTTCCCGGGTTGCTTACTTTAGAGGGATAGTCATTGTTTGTTTAGAAAAAGTACAAAAAAACAACAACTGATAACTATTTGCTCGTAGTGAATAATTGGCCTCTCATCTGTAGTTTGGAGAAATAGACTGGACCAAGGCTATTGACGATTTTTCCAAGAATGGCCAGTGAGGACAGAAAACAAATTCAACTGCATTTTACATACAAATTCTATATATTTTTTACCATTTCACTACAAATATGCAGTCAATTATTTTGTAAAATGGGGTCGGGAGCTTAGAGATGGGGCAGTTATTTTCTATGTATGTGTGCAGAATCGACCGATGAATACACATTGTATGTATACTACAATGCATCAAAAGCACTACAATCATTGCTAGCCTTTGTTACATAGAAGCTATTTAAATTGATTTTTTACTCTTTTGCCCTTTTAAACAACATTTGAACAAATATTATTCACTAACTCAAATTTGGGACATCTGTGAAATGTATTGTGGTAAAAATCTATGGGAAAAAAACATTGAAGTGGTAGTAAAATATGTATTATTAAATTATTTATTGGTTCCATTATACACATTGATTGTTGTGATGCTCCTGATTGCCTATCCATTGCTAATACCTGTAGGTCATAAATGAACAGTCCAAATACGACACATTTACACTGAAATATTTATGTTCTAATCTAATCCTGCTATACCAGGCCATAGAAAATCAAGGTTTGTGGGTGAAATTGAATCCAAGTCAACCCTGCTGAAGTTAAACTGGTCTTTATTGCTCATTAGTACTGGACTTCAGGGGGGGCGCAGCATAGTGTTACAGTCATAAAAATGGATGGTGCTATCAAGTGCCCCGGAGCAAACAGGACCGGATATAGTCTAACAAAATGAGGGTTATACTAGTGCATGGTCTTGTCACAGGTGTAACATCTTCAAATGTATGGTCCCTCTCTGCGTTGCTCATGTGAGTCTACATATTTCTGTCATGTCTCAGGCTTTCAGATAGGATGAAATGTTGGGGTGAAAAGTATATTTGTGTTGTGTGCGTAGAAGTTTAAATGTACAGTATTTTTTACTTTTACTTTTTTTTAACTCTACTTGAGAAATAATGTTTTGAAGCAACAACTTAATGCAGCATACATTACCAAAGTTGTATGTTGAAAAATGTATTGTTTGGAAAGATGCTGACATTTGATATATTTTGTACACATTAGAGTAGATGTCTTTACACTAATTTGAGTTCATTGTGTTGAGTAGTACTTTTCTAGTAGTATTATTTACTCTGTACTTGAGTAAATAGATGTCAATGTAGGTTCAATCTGAAACCGTATTTTGTACTGTAAACATTTTGGCTACTCTGCCCACCTTCTGTTTATTTACAGTGTTTGTTGATGGGGTAGTGAATCCCGGTGAAGTCCAAACAGGTATACCAATGGTCAATTCATGGCAGGTCTCACATGGCGAGTTTTTGAGCACGTTTACACTATTGACACCTCCAACTAACACACATGGTCAGTTCAGAAGTGACCAAAAGTTACCCCAGGGAGCAGTATTTTGCCTTGGCTAAAATGGCACCAACAGCTTTTAAATTGTAACGTTTGTTTGAGAAAGGGCCTCTCTGGGGTCCACGCTGCTTATGACCACATGTTTTCCAGCCATATAAATACACTAACACACAAAAACATAGAGTAAAGTCATCTGTAAAAAAAAAAAAAAAAAAGTAAAAAAATATATATTGATGTCAGATTTGGGGAGTATGCCTGGCTATTCCATGAAGTACCATTTGAAAGAACATAAACACATCTTACTTTCATAAAAAATATGGGTCATAAAGTATTACTGGAAGAGACTGGGACTGGAAAACCTTAATCAATGCTGAAGGAGCAGTAGTTGAAATCACCTCAGATGAAAAATAGAGCTACTGTGGGACCTAAACAAAAGTAATGACTCAAAAAAGCCAATCGCCAATGTCAGTGGCCAACAGCCCAGTAGCTCAGTTATTAAACCCGGCATCATCCATCAGGTATCTGTTTTTTCAATTACTTTTTCCACCCACTACCACCTGTAGATACAATACCTAGAAATACCTAGAAAGGCAAACCAAACAGCTACTGCATGTAGATAAGTTACCAGGTACATGCTCATTCTCTGGTACAGTAAATACAAAATTATGTAAGCTACTCTTTAAATATTGACGTTTATTTGAGCTATTAACAAAATATTAAACAACAGGACAATTGCTAATGAGGACAGTATAAGGACACAGCACAAATCTACGCATATACTTTCAAACACTGTTGCATAAAGTATTCTATACATATGTTATTAATCAGTTAACTGTCCATAACTGTAGCAACCTGGCTTTAGGTTTAGTTGGGCTACTGAATATTAACAGCTAAATATGCTAAAATTGGGACCACAAAAATATTTTTATGAATAACTGAATGGTTGGATTAAAATTTAAATTGATCAACCAACTTGAGTAAGAGAACTAAGCTTTTTTTCTTCTATGCCAGCTATAAATACAAAGTAAAGAGGATTGCATGCATAGAGCAGTGGAACGATTATTAGGCCTATATTTAGTCTTCAATATGTATATAAAGCCCTTGGGTACTTGAACAGAAGGACCACTGTGTAGCTGTTACTTATCTAGTCAACTCAAAAAAGACACACAATTATCACCAGGAGCTAATGAGACACTGTTATCACGGCTTTAGTGCCAAGGATCATACTGTATGATACAAACAGGCTGTATCTTTGAAAGCTATCATTACATTAGCGAACATTTAGTACTGAACTCGTTCTATAGGCCTTCTTTTGAAATGAGAGTACAGCTAATCCCGTCAAACAAACAGCTTTACGTCAAAGTAGCGTGTGTGCATGCATGTTATCACCGTAAGCCTGCTTCTTTTTCAGCTTATAGCACCGTGGCTGGGCCTGATAAGCTGAATCTGGGCACACGACAAGAATATACGGAAAGCTAGAACTGACATTAATTGGAACTGATAGGACTGACCAAGCTAGTGTTTTACCACAGAACACAAAGTATATAAATGTTCAGATAAAGGACTGTCACATTTGAGTCCTTTATCTGAACATACATGTAATTTTAGAACTATTGGGGTCAAAAAGGTCAACCAAAGATGAGTTTAGTTCTAGTTGAATTCTGTTATCCCCCCAATTTTGAGATGGTTTTGTGCTGAAGTTCTGATTCACTTTTTACCTTGTTTTGTCCCCGTGCTGGTTAAGATCTGATTTAGTCCTTGTCTAGTCATGATTAGACCCATATAGTAAGTCCCAGATTTAGGTGTTCTATTTAGACCTAGTTTAGTTCTGGTTCTGTTTTTTTCACCAGTAACTCTGTAAGTTTGTGGCTCTTAAGCTAATACATTGATGGGCCTGATTGGCGCAGATGGCAAACTGTCAATAGTTGGTCGAGAAAGAGTTGAAAGAGTTGCGCTTAGCAAATTCATAATAGTTTTATAGCTTAAACTCAGTGCTATTAAACAGGCATTAAAGGTCTTAGCTCAAACATAAACAGTTTGGCTTCTGGCTCCTTCAACCCCAAGAGCCCACTGTGACTGCGATAATGAGTCTTAGAGCAGGCGTGACGTAATTCTACCACCACAAACCCACTCCTTGTTACTTTTTGCCCCCCCCCCCCCACACTTTTATTCTTTGAACTCTGAATTACCGTATCTGTATACTTTGGACAGTGGCTTTAGTACTTCCATATACACTTGTGCCGACCACCGAAGAGATACTGTAAATCATGCGTTACACAATTTCGCAATCAACTTAGATCTGGGCTTTCCTTTTGGCTTTTCCCATCTAGGACTTGCCACAACAAATCTGCCTAATAGTAAATTGATTTTTGATTTGACATTGTGACATTTTGACATTTTCCCATGGGGACTTGCACAAAGAGTACATTGGCTTGTAAAAAACATACAATAATCTAAGTGTTCATGAATGTTGCAATGCAGCCTAGCTAATCTTTATGCACTCATTTTGCATCATATAGCTGAAGAAAATCATGCTAATGTTTAACCTGTTTAACCAAAAGGCAAACTTGTTAAATACATACAGTCATGGTTGTCCTTTATAGGCTGGGACAAAGTGGTTCTAGGCCACTTATAAGATGTCCCATAGGATATTGAGCAACCAGTGCACTGGAGGGAGTCGCCATAAAGGATATGAGCTCAAGTGCACACTTCGTTATCAGTTACTCACTAGCCCACTGCCCTGTTGCCTTCAACCTCGGCTAATGAGAAAAAACATTGTGGTATTAGTTACATTCAGAGGCGATTACTGCTTCATATTTGACACACAGGTTTATAGGCTTTAACCAGAGGGAGCTAAAGAAGACAAAAATATTGAAGTAAATTAATGTTGGTTCAAAATAATTCTACATAAAGATAATATACAGATAAAAAACTACTCTTACCTACTACAACCCCTCCATATCTGATTCAATGGTTAGTTCGTGAATAAAAGTGGGAGAAACAATAGCTTATCCATTATTTAACACTTCCACGCATCTCTCAAAGCCAAGTGTGCTTCCTAAATGAGTCAACTCTGTGTCATGTGGGCAGCAGTTGCTAAGTAGCAGTCACCTGGGGACCTTTTAAGGCACTCTTCCTTAGACATGATTGCATTGAGTCTTAAGGTCTCAATATCAATCATTTCTGCAAACTTGCATATGCCAAAATGTTTATTCCTAGTTTGGTTCTGGTTTAGATGAGTTTGGACCTGGTAGTTCATGCTGGTTTAGGCCTACTTTAATACTAGCTTTCCACATAATAGTCAGAGACAATGGCCATTGCTTAAAGGTAAAAGCACAGCTGATCTTGCATCCACTTTCTGACGTGCATCACTATACAGCAAAGGAAGTACCGGTCAGACCAGAATCACCTGGAAATGATGCTCAGCTAACTTTAACAAAATATAAAACGATAATATGAACATACAACGTATCTTTTAACAGGCTGGTTTTGTGTGAAAATAAGACTTTTTAGGACTGAGTAAGAGAATACCTACATAACCAGAGAGGATTTCAAAAAACAAGAGTGAATATTCAGAATATTTGTGGGTTGTTGTTTGCATCAACAGAAGACATTACTGCTCTTACTCATTTATCCATTTATCAATCGTCAATGTAGAATTTAGTATATACAGTAAAATGAATGCCATAACACCAGAAGTGAGCAAGGACGAAGACTTTGAGATCTTGAGAGCCAGTAAATAATTCTGTAGGTGGAGAAAACCTAAAACGTGCATCCTGTAACCCCTTTTTCATGAATAGAAGAAAGCTGTTTGGGATCTTTTTTGGCTTTATTGATGGAACAGTGTAGGGACAGGACACTAGCCGTGAGTCGTGAGCCAGATTCAAACTCACAAAGCCGGGGCGAGCATTATAAACTCTGCATATGGAAAGCAGCTTCTAATAGTGTATATTGGTTATCTGTGAAGTGTGAAGTAAATCTTAAGATGTCAATAATTGTTTGATTATTGAAATGAACTGGATGACTGTGTGAATGTGTGAATGTGTGAGAAATGTAGGGCTCTTTAATTGTAACCACAGGACTTTAATTTTCATTTATGTGTCATCGTCAAATAATTCCAGCCACCATTGAAACCCTGTTTATTAATTAACATGCATTTTTATGATGATCTTTGCTCTCTACTGAGACCCATGAATCATTTCTATAAATTCCCAGAAGCAGACTGCTTTGTACAGTTTCAAGGTAAGTAAAGGTAAGCCTGTGCATTGTGTCATTATTACCCCCCCAGGCCAGTCAACTAACAGCTCGAAAGCACTGTCTATACCTGTCAGATTACGTACAAATCCTTATATAAACACACATGAGATGCAAAGTCTGGGTGTTGTGTCAAAAATAAATCTTTTTGTTAGAGAACACAAAATGTACTGCAGGCCACCGCCCATAGAGACCTGTGCTCAGGGCAACACACTACAACACACTGACAGCTCTTTTGTGAGTAACAATTACAACCATTTAATGACTTGCTGGTGTTTAGAACTGGTTTTATACTCAGTTTAGACCTGGTTTAGTCCTAGTTTCAACAAATTTCGACCTGGTATGTGTCTTATCTTTTAATGCATTTCCCTGCACCCATCTCTAATCCTAGTTAAGACATCATAGCCCTTATTTGAGTTCATTTTAGCTCAATAACATGGTAGTTGTCAGGCACAAATCTACTGTAACAGATGCTTTATAAATGCTAAAACGGCTGATTTGAACTTCCTGGGGATTATAGCTTCAGCGGGGTAATACATATTTAAGAGGGCTTTGGGCTTTTCTACTTGACTTGTAGTGACGCACCTTGACTGCTGCTCCGTCAACACTGCACCGGCAATTGTGTTTAGCCACCAACAGCGAGCTTTGTGTTCATTTAAGCAAAGACGTAAAAAGGGTTCAATGGCAACAAGGTGATTTGTGGTTAATAAAAAGCCACTAGTGCACTATGCAAGACGTAGAGGTTAACTTATCACATCAGAAACTGTATCAACAATGGCCTCCTTTAAGCTTATTAGGGGTGATTAAGGAGCTTACCTTGGCTTATGTGTAGAGTAAAGAGATGAAATAGCGTTGCTTTTTACAACGAGAATGCTCTAGGGTCTATACCAAAGCAAAAATGACAGGCAATTCTTTAAGATAAATCTAGGGTTGGGCAATATATAATTATTTTATTTCTTTCTGATTGATGATTTAGACTTTCCATAATACCACTAGTAAATAACAGATTTATAGATTTTAATGAAAAAAAAAACCTTCCAACTCATATACAGTATCATAGTAGTAATTGTATATTTTCATTTAGAATTTACTGTATTTAGATACCTCCCGTGGACCCACCACCCGCCATAAAGGGCTGGTGCAATTTGGACCGGGCGGTGGTCGAAGGCAGGAGTTCCCTGCTTAGACTGCTGCCTCCGCGACCCGGTTTCGAACAAGCGGAAGAAAATGGATGGATGGATGTATTTGGATCGTTTGTTTGCTAAGACATTATAAAAAAAACTGCATGTAGGCCACAATTATAATCAAAAAAGAATAAAAACAACACTGATTCATAATTGTAAAAAAAAAAAAAAAAAATACTATATAGGATATAGGTAATGCTTTGGTGGCTTACGGAGCAATACAAAATGTTGCCCATGTATTATGGTCCAGAAAGGTAAACTCATCCTAGCTTGAGGCATACGGAGGACTTCCCAAATCCCCCCTAAACAAGCTCTCCATTGTGTAGACTGACAGGTGGGCTCTGAAGACAGAAGTCTCCCACCAGCTACAGTTAGCATTAGCATTCCACCTCACCTCGTGCGGCTAATCCCTGGCTGTCTGTGCCTCCTGGAAAGAGCAAGACAAAAACTACCTGTGTGCTAAAATAAGACGGGAACTAAATTCAAGCAACTATACAGTAGCAATTGGCTTGTTTTTTGCAAAGTGAAGAAGCTATAACGTTGAACTACATGGACTACAATGATTCTGGTCTAAATAAGGACTAAAGAGTAAACTACGTCTTAATTAAAAAAATCAGGTCAACCAGGCCTGAAGTCTAAACTTGGACAACCAGAACTAAACCAGGTCTAATTGTACAGCCCTCTCTCTCTCTCAAATCTCATTTAACTTCCTGATACAAGATTTAAATCCCTGTGGTATCAGTCCATGTAAGCAGGTGAAGGACAGCTGCCACCCAGGCTGTTTGATACTTACACGCCAAAACATTGTGAAACAGTAGGTCATCACACAAGGCCACGTCTTCAGCAACAACATGGGGCGAAGAAAGTAGTTTGTTTACATGCTTACACAAACACGCATACATACATCCTTAGGCGTGTCTGGAGGCCTGAAGATTTCACAACAACATACCCCAAACTGACTTCTATTGATTGCAGTGCAAGGAGCTACTGGTGGTGCGCAGGCCCTTTCTAGTGGTATTGACAAGTCTTTAGCAGAGTCGTGTTAAGTCTTCATTTAGAATAATTATAGAAGTTATTAGAATATTATTAGATCGATATTTTTTCCTGTTTTAGTACTGTTCTTGTTGGGTGGACATCTGATACAGTAGACCTAATTTAGACCTAGTTTACTCACTGGTTTAGACCTGGTTTATGTCTGGTTTAGACCTGGTTTGTGTCTGGTTTAGACCTGGTTTATGTCTGGTTTAGACCTGGTTTATGTGATTTGGACCATGTTTATTCCTATTAGAGTTGGTTTATTTCTGGTTTGGACCCATTTTTACTTTTAGACATGGTGTAGTCCCCTCATCCATCTCTGATTGTCTATCATAGAAGGCCAATCTTCTACTGATTTCACACATGCACTGTCTAAATTAAACTATCCTTGATGATGCTGGTGCTAAATGAAAACACAAGATTAGCCTGGATCACCGCGCACACAAAGTAGTTTGGTTTCGGAGAGCTGGCTGCTGACAGCATGACCTGGGTTACCACGCGCAGCACTGACACAGCTCCAGCTCAAGGTCAAACAGGCAGAATATACAGTAGATTAGCCGCTTCACAGAACACACTTAAAGCTTTTGACATCAGGCTAGAAAACCAGCAAGAGAGGGGAGGGCGAGAGGGAGGGATTTAGAGGAGACAGTTGTGCCAGTAATGTTTGATGAGGCAGAGATCATATGAATACATTCTGATGAAAAGTATTGTATTGGACATGATATTTAACATGCAAATGGTTGATATTAAATTATGTGCTTAGAATTGAGTTGGTTCTGATGCAGTTGTAGTTCCTGCCTTCATAGCTCTTAATGTCAATGTGTGTGGTATGTTTTAAATAGAAATTCTACTTAAGTGACACAGATAACTGCTCATTATAGTCCACTGGAAGGACTAGCCCTATATGCACTCAATCAGCAAACTACTTTTTGATTAAACCTTTATCTTGCTTCCACAATATTCCTTTATTTATTAGACCTGTCTCTTTATGTACCCGTCCTTGTCCGACCATAGTAAGATACTTTAAACGAGGTGGACTTGGGGTTGGTGTTTAGAGAGTTTGAAATAGCCTACTGTTATTTCTATAGGAGAAATATTAGTTTATTTAATGTTGTGTATGGTTTACTGTTTTTCTTACTTGTAGCTCACACCATGCCACCTCCACAGTAGTCTCTGTGTCCAGCCCTTTATACACAGTCTTGAATGACCCCCGTCCGATCTCTATATTGAACTTCAGATACCGTCCATCAGGTGACGTCGCCACGGCTTTGGTCTCCACGTCCTCTTTCTCTTCTTGCTCCCATTGAGTATCAAACGTGATACGTGATAAAATTGTGTGCTGTTTTGTCTGGACAAGTTCATTTTCGGAGTCCGAGCTGGCCTCTTGTTGCGCCTTGGATCTGCGCTCCCTGTCACCATCGTGGTTAGTGGCGGTGGTATCCGACGGCTGCAAGGGGGGCGTGTTGGAGCTGGTGCCTGGACTGGTGACGGGGGAAGCCGCTTGAGGTGACTCTTCTTCGTCCTTCTCCTCTTCAGCTCGGAGCTCCGTTAGGGTTAGGATATTTTCAGCAGACCAGGACAAAGCTTTAGAAAGGACGCCGCTGTAAAGAGGCGAATCAATGTCCATACTAATTTTCTGCAGCCCATAAGAGTTCCTCCTTGCGCCCAAGCCGTGCGTCCGGAGCACGGATGGGACACGGGACAAGCAGTCGTCAGTCATATCCACACGGAGGCCTGGAAAACCACGTCCGGGTATTTCAACCTGTGCATGGGTCATTGTTGCAGGCTTAGTGTATCCTCGATCGGGAGTCTAAAATAGGAGACAAAAACAGCATTACTAGCTTACCGTTACTTAGCGCCGTAGTGCCATATCAGTAGCACGTTCAATCAACAAAATACATTTAAGCTACTTTAAAGTAGACTGCACAACTTTACAAGGAGTAAATATAAAAGTATGAATAGACTGTATACTGTAAAAGCAGGATACTTACTCATGTCAGCTCGAGTCAGACTCAGTCTCACTTCGACAAGTCGTGCACATAAACGCGCATTAAAGCATACTTCCAGTGAGATTATCGAAGTTGTTCGCTTCTACAAGTCCTCAGCCATAACCTCCGCTGAGAGGACGGCTCTGCCTATATCCACAGAGCACTGGAGAGCTGAGCGCACCGTGCGTCCCGTCTGCGCGCGTCAAAAACCCCGCCCCTATCTCAGCTTTGACGCGCGAATCCAAAGCAGGCAGTAATTACACGTGGAAAGATATTACTAATTAATGTCAAAGAAAAAAACATGGGTTATATTTGTTGTATTGTCTGAGCAGCTGTTGGTCCCCAGTGTATTTTCGGTTGTTTGCTAAATAGGATGTAGATTATGTGAGAAACCAATACTTTACATTTCCTAGTACTGATCAAAACGACAAGGAACGGCGTGTTAAGTGTTCCTTAACCAGACAGGGACCGCTTGATTTAATGCGAAAATAGTTGATGAACCCAGCTTTTATGACAGAAATGGGAGGCAAAGGATGATAAGATAAAGCCTAGTTGACCCAGTAGGGGGAGCCAACCAGGGTAGAGCTGAGAAACAGGATAGTAGTTTATCAGTCAAGGCCACCCTGAGCCGAGCCCCACCTGTCGACTCGTGTGTGCGCCGGGTGTTATCAGCAGATAGACACTGGTTACGCTGGAGCAGTATCGTCAGTATCAGGACACAGGACCTGCGGCTACTCTGCACAGCTGCTGCGGGCAGAAAGTGAATTAGTTCATCTCTGAGTCATTGTGAGATCCCATAACTGAGAAGCACAAGGCACTAGAGACAACATGGTACAGGAACTGTACAATGTGTGAAAAATCAAACCAGTCAAAGTTACTACAAACACCACGTCTCCCACTGCTTCCCTCCATAGGTTTGGCCAGACATATTGACAAGAACAGCCTTTATTACAGTACGAGCAGTCTTTTGAGATATGTGCAGGCGTATTGTGTATTCCTGTATCACAATGATAAATGTGCATATATTGTACTGGCCCTTATATTCAAACATGTTCATACAAGGACAAGACAAACCAAAGGACATCATTAGCAAATGTATATTTATTTTCCTAAATCAGGATAAGAAACAGATGTGGGATATTGGAATATTGATAGAAAGGAATCAGGAGTATCACAGTAGCAACTGCACAATAATAGCATGGTATCTATACATGAGTCCACCGTTATTACACTGAGCCAGAGCTGTGGTCTAGAGCTCTGTGGAGGTCCTTGAATGGAAGCATTGATTCTCAAAATACTAGTCCCTCTGGTGTCGTCTTTGGGTCTGTTCAAAACAGAGGGCAACAGCAGAGCTGAGATCCAGAGCTAATTATACACAGTATTACTGTTAACAAGAAAACAGAAATAAAACTATAATTACAGAAAGGAAAGAGCAGCTGACAGGGAGAGCTCCCAACAGTATTTGTGATACTACTAGGTCCTGATCGCTGCGAAATGGCAACAAATGCTAAGTTTAGCAACAGTTAAAAGTGACATTTAACCTGCATCACCTCATTTGCCCCTGCCCCGCATGATTATACACAAAACAGCTTCATTTCAAATTATAACAATTATAAAATGAATCAACAAAGGCAACAAAAAGACAGGACCAGCGTGGACCTGGCTGGGAATCGAGGGGCACCTCTGAGTAGCCATACGGCTAACTCTTAAAATGACAGTATATAAGGGCTCCTGGACAGAGGTATAGCACCGGCAATGCTTCAGAAGAACTTAACGCCTTTGTTGTCGTCCATTGTAATGACCTCTGCTTTGCCTTCTGACTGTAAGGCCTGCAATGACCGCAGCAGCATCCATTCCTCCAGACCGTGAAACTCTACATAACAGACAAAATAATATAGTATATAACAATATATTAGTAGTTAGTCAACACTATTGGTCACTTATCAAATTAGCAAACAATGTACCTTCATTTTGTGTGTCATCGCCATTGGACAGCTCATAAAGCGTACAAACAGTGTTGACCATCCCATTTTTAGAAACCTGAAATATTAGAAAATATTTCCTTTGAGATTATGTATAACTGTGATTAATATGAAGTATTTTATATAGAGCTTTATCAATAGAGACATTGCTGAGAAGGCTTTACACCTAATGTTTTACACAAAACACCCTTCTGTGCAAAGCAATGATTGGCCACAAGCTGCAATATCTTCACAAATGAAACATAAAACAAAACATTTTGACTTATTTACACAAAGAGCAGTCGTTCCTCGGACAGCTCCAGTGACAATTGTCTCTGGAACAATATAATCTGAAATGTATAATTATCTTTGAAAACTTGCTGCTTTCTTGAAGAGTTTAAAGTCGTTTTTGTTAAGCTCTGGTTACCTGACCTTACATTTCTAACTTCGGTGACTTTTGCTAATCAAAGAACAGTCTGACCTAAATGTGACATTGATAAACTTCATCTGAATCAATCTTAAAAAGGGGGAACATAATTACATCACAAAATCACTGATCCTTGCGGGAGCGATTAAAACAGGTATATTTGATTAAACCAGACAAATTGAGAAGGAGGATCATGGATGTTTGATTAGGTGCATTTTTCACTATTAGGGTAACCTTATACTCTGAAAGGCAAAGATGTTGAATATAGCACAGAATAGCAGCAGTAGAGCAGCAATAGACTCCACTTCGTGTTATGGCATCAGCTGCTGGTTCGGAAATTAAATCTAGATCTGAGATTTCAAGTTGAGTTAAAACAGCAGGGGAAATAATAGGAATGCCTGTTTAAAGAATCTCCCATCAGACAGACCAGAATCACTCTATCAGACTCAACTCATGTCCTAAGTACACACTGATGAACTCTGGAAGAAGGTACAGGACTCTTCTGTGCAGACACAACTGGTATAATCTTATATATAACTTGGCATGTATCCCAATGTCAGTTAAACTCATAAATGAGTTGGAACACACTGTGAAATGCAGATGATTCTTGCATTGTACACTGTATATTGAATATGGGACAAAATATTGATATATTTTCTTTGCTGGCTGCTATATCGGTATTTAGAATATTTTGTATATTTCACAAAAATCCGATTTACATTTTGTTTGTTATTTTGAGAAAGTCGACTTATTTGTGAGATCAGTTTGAAGTATTCACCGTTCTAATTATTAAATTCACTGCATTTCATAAAATAAGCAATTCATTGGAGCACAGTTCAAATACCATATGAATGCCTTTAAAAACAGTGGTCTATCATAGGTTATGTGCAATATATTGAGCATCTCAGTAACGCCATATTGAGGTATAATCGGTATCGTGAGCCGTGCATCGTATCGAACTGTGATGTATCCTGAGGTTCCCAGCCCTACTGTATCTTTGACAATGTTGCACTTGTGACTGTGGTAATGATTGTTGTCTGTATGTGTCGGTGGTGTTTGAGGAGCAGCCCTTTTCCAACACCTTTCTCTCTAGGGAGACAAATAAAACAAACTAAAGAGAGTACACTATGTTTAATTGATTTTGCATAATATTGACGAGTATTTTAAAACCTATTTCTTATCGTATGCATTTGCAGCTTACCCATTGGTATATTAACTTTCCCCATTCTTCAGGTCGTCTCCACATGACCAAACACCGAGATTTGTTTTTGTCCAACCACTCCAAGTTCCCTGAGGCGAGGCAATAAAACAGTAATAGATTATTAGTGTCGTTGAAAAAGACAAGACCCAGACTAATCTGTATCTATCAAAACATGTCCCGACCTTTTTTCCTTAATTCCTCAAACACAACTTGAATGGCTTCCATGGACAATTTCCCTGAAATCTGGTTAAGACAAACAGAGACTAGTGTATGCAAGAACAATCTCCGCCTTCATATCTGATATGTGGATTAAGTCTTGTGCATTTATAGCCCAATTAAAAAATCAGTTAAATTCTCCAGAAAAGGTTACATAATGAGCTGTAATTAAGTGTATCTAAATATTGTAAATTGAATGTGCTAATTCTAAATGTATTTTAATTCAATTAAAGAGTAAATCATAGTAATAATAAATATCAAGACATTACTGTCCTGTTTGCTGTATTACTGTTAATTCAAACATTTGTGTTTTGTATTTCCATATGATATCATTACATCTATTTATATTAAAACAGTAATTTTATTGCAAGCCACATTATTATTATATTATTATAGTTTAAGAGCAATGTTGCAGATAAGTAACACCGTCAAGCCTTAAAAGCACATGGAAAAGGTTTGCATGCAATGCTGTTTGAAAATAAATGGACTGAATGTAAGGATACGTTCTATTTTCTTATTGTTGAAAACAGGGCTTTCCTGAGCTTCCATGACGTCTACAGTGTAAAGCTTGTGATGCCGGCAGTACGTCAAGGTTAAGGAACACCATGCCGCCAGCTGCTTCTGTCTCGTGTCAACATTGGGCTGTAGCCTGTAATAAACACAGAAGAGAATTTTTAAAAAGCACGGCAACCACAGAGACAGTAGCCGGCAAAGAAAACCATCTTTAAGCAGTTTTTACATCTGCATTTTACAGAAATTATTTTATAAATACTGTATGTGAAGACTCAGCTCAGCCAGCTCTCTCGCTTTTGATCGTTTCCAAATTATAATGACCCAATATTGTAATAGCCTCAATCAAAGGTATGGTGATTATGTGACAAAAATTGTAGGACCATCTTTATCTTTAACTAGAGTATGCATGACTTCAATGAGTGCTTCCTACTGATCAGACCACATGCTTATTATACTATGGGTGGTTTTCTTATGGTTACTCAAGAGTTTACTCCCAAGTTAAATTGAGTTCTTTTACATTATTCATATATGTTCCTTCCACATCACACATAGTTTTTATCTTTTGGTGACTTTTTTTAAGAACACATTCACCAAATGTTCACCTTAACATCTTGTATAACATTTTGCAATTGCATGCATCTTAAATGTAGTTTAAAGTTCATAAATAAGCAACTGTCAGTCTAAGTATCTATAACCTTTCAAGATAAATCCAGCTTCATTTCACCCACACCCAGCCACAACTATTACGATGTAAGTTTTCCTTTCCATAAATGTACGTTTTTTAAAAGATAAAAGCTAACTCTTAGTGTTGATGATAATGTTCTAGGTTTCGTTCAGCTGTTTCTTGAGGCTTAAAATTAAGTTATGGTGAGTTAACGCTAGCTGGGGTCCCAGTCAATAACAAATACAGCTATAACTTATTGTGTTCAAGTGCACACGGACAGCACCAAGCGTTATGTTTACTCGGTCTACTGGTTGTCGAGTCAAATCCTATAATTAATATAAACTCACTTCCCTAGCAATTTGTCACGTTTAGCCTGTTAGCTTAATAAGCTAATATTGTGCTAATTGCACTTAGCTTATCAAATATATCGGAATACTCATTGGCTTTGGTTTCTGCAAGAGTATTAACAACGGAGTCGAGGTAAATGTTACTCACGTAAAAAACGGGGGGAAATTATATTGCCAGGGCCACTCAAAACTCATTGCAGTTGTTCACAGCTGAGCTGACAGCTTCCGGAAACTAGTCCGACGATAAAATACTTCCGATGTAGGTTTTCTTCTTCGAAGATGTAGGTTTTGGAACTTTACATGGGCTATTTTTATTTTTTTATTTTATTAATATCAAAAATAGATCCCGTACAAATCCCGTTGAGACAATCACATCCGGACATAAGAAACGTTACAAGGCAAGTATCAACAAATGCATTTAAGACAGTAAAGTCTTAAGAAGATTCACAAATTTCCACTGACTGATGTGTATTCCATTGAACTTATAGAGAAGATAAGTACATCATCCTCAAGTACATTTTCATTTTATAAAGCCATATATTGAGGGCAGTTGTTTTCCATTTTTCTTCATTAATATGATATTTCCCATAATGATAACAATGTTAATCAGTTGAAAAAAATTGTTTCTTTTGTAAGATTCCTCCTTAGAATAAAACTTTTTGTGCTGTAAATGGAGGAAGGTTTCTCATTTTTAAACTCGACCAATTGTGTTTGAGGCATAATCATCCCTCTGCCCACTGCCTCTGACCCTCTGCATTCAGTTGCTGCTGATGTGGTAATGGCTTGTAGCTTTGAGTCAGCCCAGCTCCCAGTTGAAGCAGTTGACCAGAAGTGGATCTCTGCTGGATAAGATGAGATAAGATACAACGATAAGAAGAGTGCATCAGTATGTACCTTTGTTCCAGAAGTCTATTGAAGTACCAAATGTACCGATTCCTGCTCTGCACTGTAGAAACTTCCTTAAAAAGAAGGTATGTATCATTTCTAGTAGAATTAAATTGTGCTGTGTGCAGCTGCTGTGAATCCCATTGATAACCTCTCACTTTTTCTTTCTGCAGTATTCCAGCTTCACACCACAACATCCTGGAGCCAGTGATTCAACCTCTAGTGTGGACTCAAGAGCAGTCAGTGCCAACATGAACAACTGATGCAAATCATATAAGCTGGGCAACAGCTGTTAAAAGTTCCACAACCCCTTCTGGCTCTTTATGGCCAGGACATCCTGAGCAAAGTGGACCCCGTCAGCATCACATCAACATTTTGGACTCCATAAGGGTTGCATATTAAAGCACAAGCACACCACAGAGCAAACAATCCACATATTCAGAATGAGCACAAAGTAATACCTTTGTATACTGTAGTTGTAATGATAAAGAATGTCTTAATGCAACTGAACATGTCCCGAGTAATTCTGCAATACAGGCTAATAAGACCTGTGTACATCAGAATATTACTGATCCCTTAGTGAGAGTAGGCCTTTAAATCCGAAAGATGGCGACAATGCGCCATCTAGTGCCAACTGATGCAGAAGAAGAAGCTGACCACCACTCTCCTCACCCTTTACATCCATGCGCCCGCAGCGCCCACCGCCGAGACCCCCTCCGAGGAGCACGGTCAGATTTCAGACAGTGACTTCCTGACGCGCAGTTGTTTGTATTAAGGACCATGGGCAAAGGTAAAGACTTGAGCGACTTTGACAAAGGACAGATAGTGATGGCTAAACGCCTGGGAGAGAGCAGCTCCAGGATTTCTGCTCTTGTAGGCTGCTCCAGGTCCACGGTTATTAGCATCTACCAAAAGTGGTGCAAGGAAGGTGAGGCGGCCAGCCGGCGGCAGGGTCACGGTCGACCCCGACTCATCGACGCACTCGGGGAGCGAAGGCTAGCCCGTATGGTCGAGTCTGACAGGGCGGCTACTGTAGCTCAAATAGCTGAAAAAGTTAACGCAGTTTCCGACAGAAAGATCTCTGAATACACAGTGCACCGCAGCTTGTTGCGCATGGGCTTGCGGCGTAAAAAGGTCAGTAGCGCCTCTGTTCTGGCTAATGCACAGGTCAGTGCCTCTATGGCGGCTGATGCCCACCATCAAAGGCGTCTGGACTGGGCACTTGAGTACCAGGACTGGACCACGGAGCAATGGAAAAGAATGGCCTGGTCTTCTTCATCTCGTTTTATTTTACGCCAAATGGATGGTAGTGTGTCTATGCGTCGTCTACCTGGAGAAGAGGACATACCAGGTGCAGACAAAGCTCCTGGGGCCATTGACATCATAACACTTTGGGCAGTGTTCTGCTGGCAAACACTGGGCCCTCTTGTTCAAACTGAAGATACTTTCACACATGCCACATATCTGGACATTCTTGCAGACCATGTACACCCTTTCATAACCACTGTTTTTCCTGATGGCAGTGGCCACTTTCAACAGGACGATGTACGCTGTCACACAGCTGACACTGTCCAGGACTGGTTTGAGGAACATGATCATGAGTTCACTGTGTTAACCTGGCCTCCAAACTCCCCAGATCTCAACCCGATGGAGAAGTTATGGGACATCCTGGACAGAGAAATACAATCAATGAGGACATCTCCTCACAGCTTCGAGGAGCTCAAAGAGCTGCTGCTAACCTCATGGTGCCACATACCACAGGACATTTTCAGAGGTCTAGTGGAGTCCATGCCTTTTCAGGTCAAGGCTGTTTTAGAGACACAAGGAGGACACAAAGAGCGAGTAGGAGATGATCATGTGAGGGCTGATGGGCTAATACTATCACATTAATAATATACAGTAGTTACGTGTACTGGCCTGTGTACAGCGTTGCTCTTGTGAAGTTACTGAATGTCTGATGTCACACTCCATAGACGGTCGCTGCTATTGTTTCCATATCTATAAATCGTTTGTAAAACATTGACTGTTTCTTGACTTGCAACACTGAACTTATATCACCCCATTTTTAACAAAGTTACTTTATTATTGAAGGACATCTGTATTTTCCACAACATACAGTATAAATATATGCCTTCTAGGGCTATTTACATGGCATACATGTTTAAATCTATGATCTTTATGTTTTGCGTTCATGATCAAAATATAACCTTAAGTTCTAAGTTATTGTACAGTACAGTGTGTGACTGTGGCTATCTGTGTACATCTTCAGTGTAAATAAATCTATAGGCTCAAAGATATGAAGTCTATTTTACATAAAAAGTTAACATTACTTTTTTACATTTCTATATTACAACAAAACAGAAATTCAGAGGAAAAGCAACAGTAAAATAAAGGCTCCGTTATTGTCAACGTACAGCGTATACCACACTGTATTGTCTGAGCAAAAACAATATTAAATCTCTAAAAGAAAAGTCATTATTTTTATTTGACAAATTAATGCACTGGTCTGAGTTTGACTATTTTAGCTATTTTAGGCAACAAGAAGTTAAAAGTGACTTGTGAGTGAACAAACGCATCGAGATGTTATGCAGTCCTCTATCAGAATGTATGTGGCTTGTTTCAATTCAATTCAAGAGAATACTGCTAGCCATTTAGCCAACTCAATGTGCTTCCACAAATCTGAGACTAGTAATCTGGAGATCCGTCATTTTAAATTATGAAGATTGTAATGTAAATCCCCCATTATTATTCTCCTCGTCCAGACTTTAGCTGCAGTGGAAAATGCGTTCATATTCGTTCAAGATAAACTCAACGATCTGGTTCTGGAAGACCATGTGCATTGTCAGGTTGTTGGACTCCGTCTCAGGTCGCAGCAGCGTGGGCCCAAACACAATGGCCACATTCTGCACGGTCATGCGATTGTCTTCTCCGAATTCAATAACACTGTCAAGAAAAGAGACATAAGAGAATAGCTGGAAATAGAAATACATTATAATTAGCATTGATTTGAGAAAGGTGTGCCTATAATACATGTGCATATAACAACTAGGCCTGTGCTGTCGTCCCCAACAGCAAGGTGTATATCGGCGAAACGGCCCCATACGTCTGCCCCGTACGTCTGCCCCATACGTCTTCCCAATACGTCTGCCCCGTACGTCTGCTACAACTATTACCAACGGGCACCTTAATCACTTTTTTGATTTGTCTGGATGTTTGTGAAGAATGTTTTTGCCAAATTTAGAAAATTCCCTAAAGC
>JAVQKC010166785.1:0-11343 GCA_036025475.1 Philypnodon macrostomus
TATATATATATATATATATATATATATATATATATATATATGCATTTAAAACTGATTATGCACTCAGTGGTGCCCACTGTTGAGGGACAAAAGCAAATGCTACTTAAAGAGTTTTGACAATATGTGGTTTAGCGTTTGCTTTTGTTCTCTGATGTTTTTATATCACAACTGCATGAGTGGGAATCATTGTGGTTATCAACAAGATGTTTAGAAAATCAGTTTCCATAGCTTAGAGAGTAGATTTAAATTGGCTTCCCTTCTAAACTGTATTCAATAGAGATACTAGGGAGACTGCATTACTTCTAGCAATACTTTCAAATTATATTTAGAAAATGATGTTGCATTATAGAGAATATCAAACTAAATACAGTCCACCAAAGGTCAAGTAGAAAACAACATAAACTATATTATTGATACACTGGTACCAGAGTAACCTATTTTTATACAACATGTAGAAGTGCTTGGCTATGTAACTTAAAAGGATATTTACATGTGTGCCATGTTCTAGATATAATGAAAAAGCGGAATATTTCACCACAATGTATTTAAAAGAATCACAAAAGTACTCTCGCCTGAGCCTAATAACTAGCCATATTCTTGCTTACCCTTAAGCACTTAAGATATTTCCACAACAGTTGACACCCAGTGGTTCTAAGTAGTTTCCTAGAAAATGTGATTCAGCAGAACATACAGGTTTGCTTTGGGTGCTGTGAAGGTGAGACGCGCCCAAACCTTAAACCCCTCTATGTTATAGCTGCTACTGTAGTCAACAATTACACATACACACTGGGTGTAGTGTAAAAGTGGGAGATATGCTGACCTTTATTATTATTTTGTGGTCTTATTTTAACAGTGCCATCTATGCATGTATTAAAAGTGCCACTGTCAAAACTTGATAGAATTGCTTGGTTAAATATACATTGTGCCATATTCAAAATAAATCAGATCCATTAAATGTTTGTCTCTTGGATTTCAACAATTACTACATTTGAATGACTTGAAATTCTATATGGATACTACTTTTTTGTGTGGTCAGGTTTGCATAATACTCTTTAACACACACACTAACACACACTTTTTTTGGATAAGAATTTTAAAAAGGATATAAAAAAGGAAATTGATATAAGTAAAGTTTATCTAACCCACAATAGTGCAGAAAGTATTCCCTGAAAAATAAAAGCAGCTTCTTTACCACAGCAGCAACCATGCAGTAGGTTTTGTATGTGGACTCTGGTTCTACTGAGATGTCTCGAAGAGTGTTGGAAGTTTGTAGCTGAATGAAGTCCTCTGATGAACAAATGGTGTTCCCTTGAGCCGGCTGGACTGGTAGAACAACAGCTGGTGAATTTAGGACTGGTTGGTAGTCTTCCTGGTGAGATGGGAGATTAAAACTGTTTGTTGATGTGTGTGTGTTTAAAAAAAAAAACTTCAACACCCAAAGAGGATCTATTTAGAGCAATTGGTCTTTGTTCTTTTCATGGATGTGGGCTACTAAGATTCGATCATGTGTTGTTGGTAGTCATTTTAATCTTTTAAAAATAGGCCTACTTCCTGTTTAAGGCGGAAACTACACCCCCTACAGAATAAAGGCTCATGTTTGTAACCTGCATGTATTATAAGTAACGACTCTACACAGTGATTGTCAGGATAAACGTTCATGAATGTCACTGTGTAAAGGGACGACACGCCAAAAGCAGTAAACGCAGGCGTAATAAGAGCGCTAACCAAACCTCATCCGGATACGAGTAGTTGTTGCTGATGTGAGCTAGCTGGTTGTGGCTACATTTGGTTCAGCTTGACAGTGTACGTCCATGCGGGACCTTTCCAAAAAACAATACATTCCTGATACATTTATATTTATTTCACTTCGCAGGTACGTTCAGCATCATGTTACCTATTTTGTAAATCATTTCATAAACAATTGACGGGGCATGATTCGAGATGTTTGAAGCAACACATTCTTACTTTGGTTGATGGCCGTCTGTAGCTCAGTGTTAGCTTAGCTAGTTAGCGTCAATGCATGTTCCCAAAAACTGCTATGTTTGTCACCAAATGTTGTTTTCTTTCGCTGGAGTTAGCAGATAATGACCAGTCCGCTGTAAAGTACATCTTAGATAACCAAGCAAGTAAGCTTTAGCTTTTTGGAGAGAGTCTATTCGGCTAATGTTGCATTCAGTCAGTAGCATCTTTTGTCCATTTACACTTTTCACGCTCAGTTTATATCCCGCTAATAACAAATGAATGAATATTATGACTAGTTCATAGCGCTTCCCTGTTCGTGTAAACAACAACAGTTATTATTAGGACAATATAGGTGTGTGGTAGTCAACTTCTAACACTCACTGTCTCCTCTGTTTTGTTTATAAAAGTGCCAGAAGAAGCAGGTGGCTACAGAGAACCACTGAGTGAAGGATGTCTTCTTCACCACTTTACTACAACCCCAACAGTGTGAACCCCTTCAGGAAGAGAAAGGCCCGCTTCACGTTCAGTGAAGTGCACATATTATTAGATGAAGTGCGAAAACACCGGAGGATTGTTGTAGGTGTGTTCATGCATTGTGTGTACGAGCTATCTGATAAAAACAATCTATCGCATAACACATGACGAGCTTTGTGTATTCTCTACTTTAGGAAAATACAATCGTGGCGTGGCAACAGATGTTAAAAAGCGCATTTGGGCAGAGATTACGGCTCGTGTGAATGAGATTGGCGAGTGTCAGCGAGAAGTCATTGAGGTCATAAAGAAATGGTCGGACCTTAAGTGTGACACCAAGCGTAAAGTTGCTGCCATGCAGTCAGGGTCAGTGCCAAACAGAGGACAGCACTCTCGTCTTTCAAGGGACCTCAGTCCTACAGAAAAAATAGTGGCTCAAATTTTGGAGATGGCAGATGGTGATGATATAAATGATTTTAGTCCTTTGGGTGATGATGACGATGTGGCTGATGAAGAAGAGGAAATGGACGAGGAAGAGATGATGGGATTTCAGAGCTCTCCAAACGGTGGGTTGGAAACAGCCATGCCCCCTCCATCGTCCTACCTTTCAAGTGGTTCTGCACCGCCAGGTAATACAGAGAGCCTGTAGAGAGTCATTTCAGATAAAATGTAATGTATTTATTTTTGTCTGTTTGTTTGTTTTCAGCAGCAGATCTTCAGTTTGAGTTACCAGAAGGTGAGTTTTCCAATCAGCAATTTGAATTATTTTGGTGCCGAGTGTAAAAAAACAACTCATGTTTTTTGTTTTTCATATTACCAAGACACTGAACCTTTTGGAGACTCGGAGGACGAGCAAAGGGACGAAGCCCCACCCTCTAACCCTGGGGTCAAACCACCCCATAATCACCAAGAAAACAATGTCATCCAGAAACAAGGCCCGGTGAAGTCAGAGCCTTCAACTTCAGCAGGTACACTCCCACTGGCGGATCGGACGTCCAGTAGGTCCAAGGAGAGCTTGATGAACAGTGTGTCAGAGAGCCTCCGCGAGCAGCACGCCACCAACATGTTGTTAGAGACCGTTTCCCGATCCCTGGAGCTTTTGGCCGAGTCGGTGCAGCAGCTGGCGGAGACGCAGCAGGAGTTTGTGCGCGAGTCTCTACAGCTCCAGAGGGAGACGGTGCAGGTTCTAAGAGACTTCACGAGTGGAGCTATTGCTCTTATGCACGACAAACTGAATGGACGTCCAGCATTATAGCAGGACTTATATTTTGGGACAGGACTCTTTAAAAGCCTTTTGGCACAGACGACCTCATGTTTCCTTGGACTTCTCTGCTGGTTACTGTTCTTCTGGATAGTCATCATTTCTGTGGTCAATATTTAGCTATTTATAGACTGTCTGTCTGAGCTGTTTCTGTGCAATCAGCTAAAACCAGATTAAGAAACTTTGGACAGAAATAAGTGTTTTTTTTTCTGAGCTACTGAAAGTATAAACACTCAACACAACCATTCTGAAACTGTAATTTAATCTTTTATCAGAACAGTCAAAAGGTCATTGTGTATACCCATAACCTTTTACACCAGTGTTATAATTCCGTGTGATGTGATTGTTTTCATAACTTCCATGTGTACAGTATGTTGAGATGTGTAATGTGTCTTTTTTTACATGAACACTTGAATAACAATTACATTTCATTTTGAAATGAATCTAATTTGTGTTAATACAGAGCTTTCTTCCTAATATTGATAAAACAGTAATGATACCTTTACTTTGAGCTATATAGTTGGTGTGACCTTATCTCTCACATAATCTAAAAAAAAATACTGAATCCAGATACTCTCCACTAATGGTAGTTAGACAGTGATAAATAATGAATCAGTAATTTGTGTAATACAGGCTACTTAATACTTGTTATACTTTTTACTGAAGTACAAAAGAGGACTGCATGTGGTAACTGTAAAGAGTGTTGTAGCTGAGGTGAACATGCAATAGAGGGCGCTATTGTATCTGCAGGAACGAGGCGCTCGTGCAGTATAAAAAGGGGGTTTATTTTCTCTTTAATAAATGCTATATTGCTCATAATGATAGGTAGTAAATAATTAATCATTTTTGCTAATTGCATGTTTTAAGAATAATGTATTACTGCATCGTACCCAAGTAAATACTTTAGGGTAATTTAAATGCAGGAAAGTTAACACCAATAACCGAGTAGGCCGTTTTTAATGTTTATTATTTAAACATAACATTAGGCTGATTTTGCTGGAGTACAGGATTTGGCTGCTTTTGTCAAACTCTATGTAGCTCCTCTTCAACAAGCCCTAATAATTTCACATTCTTCATGTTGAAGGCAGCCAGTTCTGTCTGTTTCATCCCTGGTTAAACAGCTGCCTGTGCTGGAGGGCGTCTGAAAAGGGTCCATGCAGCAGTGGGACTCCAGGCGGAGTCCTGGGCCATTACTGTCTACTACTAAATAGACACGTATTCACATTGTGAGCTGCCCTTTTTACCTATAGTTCTCTTTACTGGGCCCTTAAACCTGAGTCTTAAGCCTTTCTCAATAGGTATAATTCACTTTGAGTGTCTGTAAAAGTGTATTGTACCCCATTCAACTCCATGGCCCTGTTATGGTTCAAATGTAACCTTCCTGTTGCAAATAGAAATAGCCCAATTGACACCGTACCATTTTCTACAGTTTTGTGCATTGCTCTACACAATGCACATGTCATTTCTGCACTTATTGACACTGCAACATCTGTAGCATACTGTATAACGCATCTGAGACATTCATATATGACATATTAATGCTTTACAATCTTTTCCATTTCACAGGTCTCTTTATTACCTGCAATGGCAAAAAACAGCCTTCAAGCAACTAAAGGTAAGCACAATTAATAAACACTTTCATTCAAAGCAAAATAAACTGACTAATTTGTTTATCATGCATATAAATAAAAAATACGTCTCAGCAATTTTGACAGTGACCGAGCGAGTCCAGACTGTTTACGTTTTGCCCTGTGAGTCCCACATTTAGAAGATTTCAAACACATTCTAATACTACTGTAGTGCTCTATAATAAAACTCATGCATTTGTTTTTACATGTCTGTTAAAGAGTCTGTATTATTACATGATAGGCCCTTTTCAAAGAACCAGTTATTTGTTGTAATGGGTTCTTTGACATTGAGAAATATAACAATGCTTATCATTCATGTAAATTATTAGCAAACCTTTAATGCCACAATTGACGGAAAGCTGTTGCCAAGTAAAAATCAGGAAGCTTTAAGGAAATGGACTGACACCTGTGATATATTTCTAAATCTTTCTCAATACTTGTACCCATATATGTGAGCATATCCTTTGGCTGTTTTTATCTTTGCCTGACATCTGCCGAGGAGAGACATTGAACGGCTACACTCTGAGTATCGATCGATTCCTATGCGACCGTATGTAGTGTCCGCCCCCTTTTTGAATGCCGCAGCTGACCCCATGGCCTTTCCTTTTCTTCAGTTTTTACCCCCACCTGTTCTCATTCCCTCGCTCCCCCCTCCCCTTTCATGTCCCATCTGCCACCAGAGCCGTCCCAGCAGCAACACCACCCAAAGTAGTAAAGGTACAGGGCCAGAGGAAGGCTGCCCTCTCGGCTTGGTCCAGGATTAAACCATTATCAGGGCTCCTTTGTGCGCCCTCAATGCTGTAATTATACATCTGCCCTTAAGCCAAACAAATCACTTTGATTTAGCTCATCGGACGAAGGATTGGAGAAGTGGACCGTGGCTCACACATACGTTTGTTTGTTCCATATGCAACGCCGATAGACAATAACGAGTAATGAGATGTGTTGCTTGAGAAGTTTGCTGTGAAATGAGAGTTAGATGTTGGATACAAGTTTGTTGTGAAGAGGTCTGTTTGGGCAGCTCAGGTGCCAGCTTTATTTATTTGGATCAATATATTCAGTCATTTCTTTAAATATATGAACACATTTCATCATGGTTTGAGTATTCTAGCTCAGTTTTGCTGATGGTCGCCTTTAAAGGTAAACTATCCATTTACCATTACCCACTATGTTTAGAACCTAACTATGTTTTTCATTTTGGCTGACAAACTTTAGTCGACTTATCGGTCAGTGAGCTCTTAGTCAACTGGAATCTTATTAGTCAAGTAGTTGCATTCACTTTGCATCAGCTGGTCTAATTTAACTTAAATATAACATTTTATTTGATATATATCATATATATGTAGTGTTAAGCAATTCAGTGTTGGCATTATCTGGTCATTATTTGGTGTTGTAGACACATCTACATGAAGTTTACAACTGTCTATAAGAATAGGCTGTTACTCTGTACGTACAGTCTACTCAGTCAGATCATGTGACTCACCTGACCATGTGATCTGCCGTACCTATTAAAGCCACCTAGAGCCACTTTTACATTATGAATGCCCTGATGAAGCCCATGCCCACTGTCGAAACACATTGGCATGATCCACTTTAAATAATGTTTTCCTCATGTTCTCATGCCTGCAGCCTCGATGAGCTCCTGACTGGATTCACCGAGACCCACTGATGCACTCACTCTTTCCAATTGTTTGGTGATTTTCTTTTGTTATTCATAATAACAGCAGTACGTTTAGGTCAGTGTTTAGGTTCAAATATATTTGTCAACTTTTCTTGATATGTTTTGTTGCCAAATAAATGTACATCACGGGTTATACTCTGACAAGGCCCTTAACAATACAGCCTTAGTCAATTAATCACTCTACTGGGTCGACTTTAGTAGTGTACGTCATTCAGTAGGAGCTCGATGCCATATTCAAATGATGTATCATTGAGAATCCAAGGTAACGGGGAGGATATGCAGGCTCCAGGGTCTAGATTTTAGTCAGACTGCCAAAGGGTTGAAACCCACAACCTCCTTTGCTTGGAGGCAGAACCACTGCTCTGCCACCTTTTCTTAGTATCTTGTAATGCACATAGATATAATGGATACATCCTAATGCTTTTAGACTTTCAGGACATCGTTCTGACCCACACTCTCCTGTGTTTAGGAACCACAGTTCTAAAGGAAAAATAAGAACATGTCATTACTGTTACTGACACACTTTGGGCCACAGATACATAATAGTTTAGAAAAGAATCCTGGCATCAAAAAATAAATTCATAGTCTACCAGAATTACAAAGCTGTATAAATGTGGATCTGCTCAAGAAACTGCTTTTCTCCTGTTTTATTCATTTCTAGAGCTATTTTAATATTTCATAATTATTAATGAAATGATGAAGTCCCCCATGCTTTATAATATAATTTACACCAAATATTCACTCATTGAATCAACAGACATTGAATAGAGTAATTGTTTTACAAATACAGAATTCTGGTTATAGAGACAAAGATGGTTCTTCTTCTGTTCACAGTGGGAGGCAGTGGTTACTTGAGTGCCTTTTGTTGACGTCAAGGACTTAAAGACAATACAATGCTCCTGATCACTTTGTACATGAGTGGCTCTAACTGCAACCCCACACTCAAGTAATACAAATAATATAGCATCATAATAATAATAATGGCACACTTAATTAAAGGAATGAATCAACAATATACAGTGTATGAAATGTGCATCTGTTCCAGTTACAGTGTTATATTTCTGAACTTCTGAACTCTCGATTCACATCAGAATTAGGACTGAATAAGCCTGAAATTCCAAATCCATTAATTTGGTCAACATTAAACTTTTCTTATTAACAGACCAGAGTTTGAGTAGAGTCGAAACATGTCAAGGTACAACACTGAAACACTGGTCTGTTCATAAAAGGTTTAACAGCCTGAATGATTGTTGATTCGATCTTAATGAGTATTACAAGATGTGTACCACTGTTTGAGATACAGGGGACCCAAATGATGTGACGTATCCCTATTTACTAACAAAGATAGTTCATTTAGTTTTAATGTAGTTTTAACTTAGGTATTGTAAAATGGTGAATAATGGTGAATGCAGATATGACTGTGGGGCACAAAGGTGAATACAACAGAATGTTAGTCAGCGATTTGTCTAATAATACCCCAGACTCTGCAGACTCTCCAGTCTCCCTTTGATTCTTTGATTCAGCCCATATATTTGCTTGATGGGGAGGTGGAGGCTCTGTTTGCATTTTTTAGGACCTTTATTGCTTCCTTATTCAGCACCTTAATGAGATCAGCCAATCAGCTAAATGACATGCATAAAAACGAGCCTGCACAGTGACAACACACATGAACGGAGCAGCGCGACCCACCAGACGCTCATTGTCCCGTGTTCAGACAGCAGGCCCCCTGAGCTCCCCTGAGGCCTGGATACCCCCACCACCGCTGCCACCTCTCCATCCTACCTCCTCCACTGGTCCTGGGGGAGAAGGATCGGCAAGCTGCACACAGAACACAGATGCTGGCCACTCGCCCTAATAGGAGGTGGGCCGGAGGGGGATGACATGACTCCAGTGCGGTTCCCATGGCCTGTGGTCACACCCCTAAGAGTATTACAGCAGCTAAGGGTACACTGTCCATCTGCTCTGGGGACACAAAGCCAAACCTCCAGCTCCACACAGGGAGGGGGTGGCAGGTAGTGAAGAGGGATACTCACATACATCAATATTGCCAGGCCCACTGAAGCATACAAAATGATAAATGAGGTGTACACATGGAATGCTACAAACACAACTGTTAAGGGGCAAGAGTCAAGTGACTAAATGATTGTAGTATGTAATCTTACTGTACTGGAGCATCCATGTGCTCAAAAGAGGGTTAGAATAAAAACCAAGCTGACATTTGTGTAAAGAACTTTAACAACTTTACATAAACCCAAACTGGGCAAACCGAATGACTACTAGCCTTTATTATTATGATTGTTGCATATTGAAGGTTGTGAATCAAAAGGACACATAAGTAAGCTTGATAAACAAAAACAAACATTTTCTAAAAATAAGGTTTAGTGGGGGCCAAAAGAGCAGAAACGTGCAGGCTAATTCTGACTCTACAAAAACTCAGGATCCATTTCATTTAGAGCAGGGGTCCCCAACCTTTTCCTCCCCAAATTGAACAGACCTGAATTGAACATGGCAGAGGGCTACTCATATTTACCTGATGCATTGTTTATTTTAACATATAGAAAACAAATGTAGTTTTCCTTCAGAATGTATCTATAGATCTATAGATAAGAGGCTGGTGACCACAGCTTATTGTTGCATTAAAACAACTATACCTGCTTTACCAGGAGATCTAAATTTACTTATAACAATTTATGAGCCCTTTGGAGAGCTACTTGAAAACTGGTTGAGAGCTACTGTGGAGACCCATGATTTAGAGGAACTATTGACAAACAAGGATAGCCTGTAACAACAGCTAATATACTGACTCATAACTTTGCACTTAGCGGGACACACTCTCTGGCCTTGACTAACAGTGTATTAAACAAGAGAGCAAACAGCAAAATAAAAGCCTAATGCTATTGGAGATACATTTGCACTGGAAAACAACCACACTATATATGTTTTCAGTCCATTAAAATGTTCAGACATACAATCTCTGATTGTATTGGGCGTGGGTTGCTTTCACAATGTATATATTTTTTTATTTCAATGAACTAAGAGGTGGTAATGTGGTGGTAATTACTACAAAGAAACACAATGACTTATAGAGACCAAGCTAAGACTTTTTCAGCAATTATCTTTCCTCAAATGCCAACAAGAATGTCATTTGAGTCATTTTACAACCCTTTTAACAGAGACATACAGGACATGCAGTTGTCACAGAGGACAATGGTCTGACTGCAGCAGAAAACCAATTACGTTTTTTGTACATAGTTCTGCAGGGCCTGATAATTTAATTCAAAATAATTGGCCTATGGGAACATGTTTGTGCATAAATAATATACCACTGACAGCCACATAAAGAAAAGAAAGACGAGCCCAGTAATTGCATTTACAATGAAACAAAAGACCACTGGTTTTACATATTGATTAGATACATTCACAAAAAGCAATTAGTGAACTAACTGAGGTGGTAATGTCGCGGGAAAGTCCTTTTCACCGGTTTAAGGTTTAGAGTTACATTATCCAAATAGAATGCATTGTACATGCAAGTAGCCACAGATATGACACTAATGTATTTAGCGGCAAGATGTTTAAAGTTCATTTAACATAAAATAGCAAAACTCCCAGTGGAGCTAAATATAAAATACATACATTTAAATGGTGCTGTGCTCAGTATCACACATTTGAGTTTATAGGATGAAGTGACACAAATGTGGAAGCAACTAATATTTTACAGTTTGATCAGTGCACACTATAGTGCAGACTTTGTATGTAGTGTGGTCAGTAGTTTCTTTAAATGTGTATTTTTACAGTATTAACTATATGTCCTAGCAAGAGAAGGTATTTATCTTGTGAAACCCGGTTTTGTAAAGAGAAGCAGCATTTATATTTGTCATTGTCTCTATTGTTTTTTCTTTTTTTTTTTGGTGTGTTTTTTAATGTTTCTGGAGGTAGTCCTACCAGATTTTCCCAGTTCTCTCCATCTATTGTTTAATTATCATTATTATACTATGTAGGTTGTACATATTTGTATCAAACATATACAAATATATGTTTATACATCTATATAAGAATGGATGTGTCAGACATTTGTTGCCTTTTTGGACAGAACTACAAACTCATTAAATGCCACGGGATTTAGAGGTAAACTGCTGCCAGGTGCTGCTCATTATATAAACGGATCCTCAGCAGGTGGCCACACCTTATAAGAGCACTGTACAGGTATACACAGTACAGAACAAAGGTTTGGACACACCTCATTCATTCAATGAGTTTTCTTTATTTTCATGAAAAGGCAAGAAATCCCACTTATTAACCCTGACAGGGCACACCTGTGAAGTGAACACCATTTCAGGTGA
>JAVQKC010166786.1:0-17314 GCA_036025475.1 Philypnodon macrostomus
TTCAAAACCAAGACCGAGTAAACTGATGTTCAAGACCAAGACCGAGTAAACCGATGTTCAAGACCAAGACCGAGTAAACTGATGTTCAAGACCAAGACCGAGTAAACTGATGTTCAAGACCAAGACCGAGTAAACTGATGTTCAAGATCCAGACCAAGATGGTCTCAGCCACTACAAGACTACAAAACAGGCATAACATTCTGAATATAGACAAATGATAATGGCACTTGTTAGTCAGTATAGGATTAACAGTATTAGACAGCAAGTGAGATTTTATATCCACTCAGTTGATGACAGATTACTGTAATTTCTGCTTGTATCGGCACTGTATGCTGAATAAACTGTCTCCGGACTGATGCTATATCATCTCATTTGCTAAATTGTCTAATTTCATCTTCACTAAATCAATCTGTTGAGTCATTCTCTTTCCCTTACTCTGCTCTGCTGCCAGTCGTCTCTTACAGTAATTGCATTAAACCCCCTGATTTACCTTTAATTATTTTTACTCAGAATACAATACGTGACCACAACCAATCGAAGCCTACAATTAGATAAACAAACACCAAAGCTCATTACGCCGGCGTTTATAGCCTCCACAATCGATGGCAGACGAGATCCCATCCGCCTACAGCTTACATGTGATTAAACACTTTGTCTGAATTCTGCATTTGGTAGCAGTATAGGTTGTGTTTAACTCAGTGCCATTATTATTGATCAGACACTATTTTAAAATAAATATCCAAAATGAAAATTTCACAAATATTAAACCTGTTGGCAATTGTGTTGAATATATCTTATGCATTATCTTATGTCTGGCCCAAACGTAATCGAACAATATCATGACTTTGCTGGTGAAAAAAACCCTTTCACTCATAGGCACACTGTAGAACCACATTATGTAGCATTATGCATTATGTAAAAATCTGCCAAAATGTAAAACAATTTTTACTTAACTATGCAATAAAAACACATTTTGTAATAAACTGATGCATTTTGTATAGTTAACACAACATGATATGTAAAAAAAGTGTAAAAAATGCAGACAATTTGGTGTGTTAATTGTGTTAATTAACTAATTAACTAAGGGAATAACTGTGTTGAGCCACATTATGTAATAATTCAGCACTATGCAATAATAATCATTTTGTAATAAACCTCTGCGTTTTGTAATACACTGCTGCATGTTGTAATAAACTGACAAACGCAACAAAATACATGAAATAAAGTTATTACAAAATGTTGCAGCTTGCTACAAAATGTGCTCAAACTTATTGCATTTGTCAGTTTATTACAACATGCAGCAATGTATTACAACATGCAGGGGTTTATTACAAATGTGTTTTCATTACATAATGAAGTAAAAATGTTATTATATTTTGGCAGATTATTATTGCATAGTGCTGAATTATTACATAATGTGGCTCTACACAGTTATTCCCTTAGTTATTAGGCCCTGTAATCACAGGATAATTAACCATTTAACACACCAAATCATCTGCATTTTGACACTTTTGTAGCATAAGGTATTACCTCAGAGAGTCTGTCCAAGTACCATTTTATCATACTAAAATTGGGACCAAACCAGGCCTAACTAAGTCTAACCAGTTAAGGACCACACCAGGACTAAACCAGGCCTAAACTAAGCCTAACCTAGATCTAAATAAACACTACTCTAGGCCTAAATTAGAACTCAACCAAGACTAAACTGGGTCAAAACCACATCTGATCCCACTACAGCCTTGAACAACTAAAGAGTCTTTAGAACCACTGCCATAGAATTTTTCCCTGCTCTCCGATATAAAACTATAGGCCTTATTCTCCCAACTCTTAAGGCTGAGTCTCCACTGGCTTTCAGCTCTTCATGAAGATGGATTGCTGTTTCTATCACACTCAAAAGTCAGGCTATTGAGCAGCTAATGAATTGTGGAATGGGATATCTTTGCAGGGAGTGGGCTGGTGAATAAAAAGCTGATAAATGAAGGCGTATGAATGACATTTAATACCCAGATATGGTTTTATAACTGACAGGTAGAATTATGGTGGCGTGGCCAGGGCTGGTTGAGTGCCAGGTGACGGCTCAATGTGGAAATAATAAAGGCATGTCCATATTCTGGAGCAGTAAGTATTACTTTAGTCAGTCATTCACGTTCTGGTTTGGCAGTTTTTTTTACACTAGTTTTTCACTGTCATATTGTATTTATCGTTGGATATTGAAATCAATATGAACATTGGCATAAAGATTTATTTGGCATAGGACCGTAAAGTCATCTGTCATTTGATACAGCTCAATTTAGATTATAATGTTACATGTTACATGGAGGAGAACATATGTTCTTTTTCTTGACTTTTCCTTGGAATTATCCAAACTACTATGGGCTTTTGCTACAGCCTGGACAATGACCAATTAGTCACTGGCATATGGTCCAGTGATATGGATTAAAAAACATACAGGTATTCAAATCAAATTATATATATTTTGACATATAATTTCATGAGTGGTAAGGCCAGGGACATCCAAACTGTGGCCCGGGGCCAAATGCTGCCCTCTGGCTTAGATGTCAACTGGCCAATTTGTTTTGTTATTTTGTTGTATGTATTATTCTGTTTCTAGGCTAGGTCAAGGATAAGTTCAAGCCCAATGCTAAAAATGATTATTAGTTTGTGATGCAAAACCAGTTATGAGCTAAATAAATGATTTTGTGGATGACCAATAAAAATCCCTGATTTCCCTCTCCCTAGACACTTCCTCTAGCACCTTCCTGTTTGTTTCCTTCTGGGGTGTTCAAACAGATGACTCAATTATCTTGTGATGTGAAATCAATTGTGAGCTAAAATAAATTATGTTGTTAGGTGTATGTGCAGCATAAGAATTGTATCTGTGACTTCCCTCTCCCCAGACACCTACAGCATCTCCCTATTTGTTTTCCACTGGGGTGGTCATGCTCATGTTCATGGGTAATGCCAAACCCATCCATCAAACGATTAGCTTGTGATGTGAAATCGATGGCTGGCTAAATAAATGATGTTGTTAAGAGTTCGCTGCATTAACAACATTGCTAGGCCTTAATCTGAATTGACAAAGCCCCGCTGATTCTGCCTCCGAAATGATCCTCTCCCGGCCTTAAAAGCCTTTTGCCACTCTATAAGGAAGAACTCATTATTCTGCAGGCATTTAGAAGTCATTAAGCCGGAGTTTGTGTATGAATATGTAAATGAACCAGGAAGAGTGGCTTAAAAAAAAGGGCTTCTGGTGCTGCACTGAGAGAGCCTGCGGAGGAAGTCATTATTATTGTCAGGGCTGATTGTGTTGAGCGATGGTTCTTTAACTGAAGTTTACTTAGAAGGAGATTAATGAAGCTGTGGCCTCCAGACTGCAGCCTCACTCGCTCATGTGTGCTCAGCTGGAGTTGGGCCTGGGAAAGGATGAGGGTCTCACAGCCTGATAACCTTGAAGATAAATGTTTGTTTCTTAGTCCTGCAGTTAGGATGGTAGAGTGTGTGTTTATTGATATATAATGTCCCACATGCTAGGTACTACCATAAAGGGGGCTGCGTGAAAGTGTTACTTACAAACATAAAGTTGATGAAGATTTCAGTAGCGTTTGCCAAACCCAACATGGGCACATTAAGTCCATAACCATTGAAGTAATCAAGTCAAGAGAAATCTAGAACAGTGAATCTCCACCATGTATCACCTCAGGGAATATTTGTTCACCCAAGTACCACCTAGGACTGACCCACATATAAACCAAAACTAAATTAGGTCCTAATCCGGTGTAATCTAGGACTAAATAGGTCAATATAATATCCAAACTAGAGAAGAATATAAACCACGACTAATCCAGTTCTAAACCAGGTCTACACCACAGCACTAAACTAGGTCCAAGTACCACCAAAGATAGACACGTACCACCAGTGGTACCCATACCAGAGTTTGAGAACCACTGATCTAGAGGATTGCATCAGGAAGGGCATCTGGCCTAGGAACTGCTTCAATCAATATACCAATTCTTGCACAGTAGGAGGCAGGTGATTTTCTATGGTGACCTCAGAAGAAGTAGGTAAATAGAAGTCCATATAAATTATAGAAAGTATTTATCAGTAAAACAGTTATTTTTTTATCTGACCATAAAAGTATATCATTTTGAACATTTTAAAATTGACTTTGGCCCAGAGAAGATAGGACTGTTTTGATTCATGCATTTGTGTGAATTTATATTGACTTGACTTCTGGATGAGTTAAAGTTTTTTTAATGTGGTGTTGATTGAAGATTTGATTACCATGACCACCTTTATTCTGTCAATCCGAAAGTGTGAAATGGTGGGAAAATGTTATATGAAGTACAATGTGCAAACTAGTGATTGTTCAAAAAAACACCCACAGTAGCTCAAGCACCCAGGCCGTCCCTTTTATTTTGCACACAGAGAAGATCCATGGTGTGTCACGGTTGGATCTGGAGTGGGGCCGGCAGTGCGGACCTTGGTCGCCAGCTCTGGGCTTAGTTCCACCAGCCGGGTCAGCTCCATAATTACACTTGGCTCCCTCTCCCACAACAGGATTAGGTGATTTGTAGCCAAGAGGCCGCTCTAATTGGCCCTGATTAGCCGTTTCCAGCTCGGTGTGGAGAAAGGTCAGTGGCAGACACCCTTTTGGCCCATAATCCCACCACATCCTGCGTCTGGACCCCTCCCCCGTCATGCACACTCCCCACCCCATGGCCCTATGTATCACTCCCATTCACTCATATTGTCTGAGGGCTAATTGTCATTCCAGCTTCGTTCAGTGAAGAGCTACTGTGGCTAATGTGAAGCTTTACCTCCCACAGTGTCTTGATACTACAGTCTACCATGAATAGAAGATCTGTAGTACACAATATATTTTGGTCCCCTCAGGATCATCTCCAGTTGTTATACTAAGGTCCTCTCTGGATCATGTCTGGACATTATACTTTGGTAGGGGCTCTTGAGGATGATGCCTGGAATGTATACTATTGTCCCCGCAGGATCATGACCATTCAATATACTGTACGTCACATCTGGACATTATTCTATTTCCAAATCTAGTGTCTGGACCCTCCCTCCCCAATGTGCACACTCCCCACCCTTTTGCAGTAGGGGTCACTCCAATTCACTCGTATTGTCTTCATAATCATAATAATTACTCCTAGATTCTCATTTTCAAATTATGTCAGGACAAAATGGGGTCCCTTCAGGATCACGTGATGACATTATACAACTCATCGTGTCTGGATATCATACAAAGGTCAAAATCTTGTCTGAACCCTTCAGGAGCATACATAAATATTTGAGTCCCCTCAGGATCATGCCCAGATTGTAGTAGTGTCTTCTCAGGATCATGTCTGGACAGGATGCTATGGTTCCCTCAGGATCATTCACGGACATTATACCAACTACACACATATTATTCAGGTCACATCAGGATCATGTCTGGAGATTACACTGGGTTTGGGTCCCCTTATAATCACATTGTCATTTTTATACTTGAGACCTCTCAGAATCATGCTCAGAAATGATGGTAGTGTCCTCTCAGGATCATGTCTGGACAGGATGCTATGGCAGAATCATTCCTGGACATTATACCCAATAAACGTATTTAAATAATTACTCAGGTCCCTTCAGGATCATGTTCGGATACTAAACAAGGGTCCCCTCAGGATCATGTCTGAAGATTACACTGGGGTTGGGTCCCCTTCATAATCACAGCCAGATAGTACACAGCGGTCCTCTTAGAACCATGACCAAACATTACACTAGCGTCCCTACAGGCTCATGTAAGGACATTTATACAACATACTTCAGGATCAGTGTCAAGAGAGTACTAGATCCCCCTTATGCCAACATTATGTCTAGACGGGATGCTAGGGTTTCATCAGAGTCATGTCTGTACAGTAAACTAAGGTTGGGTCACCTAATAATCATGCCCAGAGATTATACAAGGGTGCCCTTAGGATCATGTAAGGAAATTATACAAGCAGTACCACTATTTTCAGCATCCTTACCCACCACACTCTTCACCCTACAGCTCAAAATGGATCACTCCCATTCATATGTACAGCTTTGTTCATTTAAGAGCTACTGTGGCTAATCACCTCCCACAGTGTCTTTGTACAGATACTCTGTCTCTCATTGTGGATGCGTGGAGATATGTGACTTGAAATACATTTAGCAATGGACTATTGTTTAAAATTACTCCGTGCTATGCATTAATACTCCTGGAAGCCTTCCTAACATTGTCTGATGCCTCTTAGGGTCTTGCTTAGTAATGGAAGAATTCCTCTGTCTTGTTTTGGGATAATTACTGCATTATAAAGTCATAAAATTTCTCTCCACCAAGCAAAGCACTGGCTCTTACATGATGTTGTTTATGGCGTTGTTCATACTGAAAATTGAAAATCTATGAGAATCTAGCCAAACAATTGATCCATACTGTGGCCAGGGGCACAACAACAATATGCACTCGGGCGGGAACTCGAACTGGCAACCCTCTGGTTACTACCCACTGCCGCCTACATGATCTCTCTAGATGGAGACTGCATGTGCTGGAAGAACTTTCTAAATCACTCCTATGGAGAAAGATTGTAATAGTCAATGGTTGTCTGCCATTGCATGTCTCTGTGTCAACCGTGAGATTGGCCTCTGTACAAAATGTAATCCATAAAAGTCACCTGTGACACGCAAGCAGAAGATACATGAATGAATGAGTTGTATCTTTTCACCATTTTGATCTCAGTAGGTAGTAAGTAGATCAGTCCAACTAGAACTATGTGCATTCAACTCCCATAGACTATTTCACATTGATGTGCTAGGGTGTATACTCAGAGGAGAGGACTTGACTTTGAAGAAAAAGGTCTGAATGATGAATTTCTACTGAATATTTATGCTATAACTTCAACGGCGATGTCTCTCTTTATGAGGTATTGAGGTGAAGACAAATGCCCCTAATGAATTGTGACATTTGAACATTCACATGAAATTTGGAATATTATGAATTTAAATGCACGTACAATGTAAATACACTATATATTTTTCTATAAATGATGTAATATTTGTGAAAATTTAATGTTTATGTGCTTAAACGATTCTTTGTGTGGTGAGGGTGTGATGCCGTCAGGACACTAATCCAATCCTGATTGGTTGATGTTTTTTAGAGGCAGCACCAGAAGGTGGAGTAATGTCCTCAAACCTGGTGATGGTCAGTCAAAACATATGAAGAGTGAGACAGTGTGCGAGAGTCGTCTGTTTCTTCAAAGCTATTTCACATTGATACAATTTAAGAAATCTCAAATGCAATCTAGAATGTGTGGATTAAAACTGATGGAAGTATTTTTTTGCCATAAGCTAATAGAACAAATTCAGCATCTCGAAATGTTTGTAGGTAGAGCACCATTTCACCTTTTTAGTGTGATATTGATATATTTCTTCCTGGTACGGTTGAGATAACACTTAAGTCCTTTTGTCCAGACTTTGACAGACAGAGAATTTGCTGTAAACGCTTGATATGGATGGAGGATTTGAGCGAGGCTTATGAAAGATTTATATGACAAATGTTGTGCTGGACCCTATACTAGTGTGTGTTTGAGCTCTGTGTTTAGTGAAGGCTTGTAGTCAGTGACCTGCTGCAGTAATCTGTGATGATGTATCTGCACATCTGTGTCTTAAATGTAGCTTTAAGATCTATGTTTACCAGCCACGACTAACTCAATACAAAGATGTTAGCCTGGTCTTTCATTGATTGCATTCAATTTCAAGGGTGGAGTTTACCAATGTATAGTATACGGATCAGAATCCATTATCCATGAGCGTCTCAGGATGATGTCTGGACATTGTACTTAGATTCCCTCAGAATTATTTCTCAATTACAGAAATGTCCCCACAGAAGTGTTTCCAGATATTATTCAGATATTGTCTGGATCATTCGGGGACATTATACTAGATTTCTCATTATATATATTTTTTTCATTAAGTTCTTTTTGCATTCAGGCTACTGAAAGTTAATAACATTACAAATCATGTCTAACTAAACTGGGGTCAATTTTAGATCAAAACCAGACTAAATCAGTGCTGAACCAGTAGAACTGGACACTATGTCTATAGGACATGCCGTGCCTCAGTGACACTTGCCTGTATGAATGTGTTTGTGTATGCTTGGTGGTCGTCGCAGAGGCTGCCACATCTCAGTCAGTGTGCCCTAGGGCAGCTGTGGCTACAAAGGTTGATTACCACCACAACCCAGATTTGAGGGCTTGTAAAGCAGAATATAAATCCACTTCCCTTGAGTCCTTAGATTCATGATTCTGCAGCTTCACACCACACGTTTAGCCCAGAACATTTTTGATGTATTTTATTTACCCAGCTCTCCGGTCCAAACGTCCAAACTCCAGCTTCATTTCCTGCCCCCTCTCCCTCATGTGACCTCTCACACACTCTCGGCCTTTTCAGCGGACAATAGTGGCCTTGAGCGGGCCCCCCGACCGGAGTGGCTGCAGCTGGAGGCCCCGGGGCCATGCCAGCAGATCACCCAGGACTGAGGGGGATTTCTGCACTCTTCTCTGGGGAGGATCCACAGATGTGACGGATGGGCGCCAGACGTGAGGATCAGGGCCAGGCTGCTGGTGTAAATATGTGAGGGGTTATGGATATAAATATACAGGGAGCGGCTGGAACAGGTGCTGGACAGAGCTCCGGGCTATTCTCATCAAAGCAGGGAACTCAAGGATTAGGCTGAAATTGCTGAAAATCCACTGAATTCCTATGTGCATGTACGGAATTATAACAAGATAATGGGGAGATTGGATTTTAGTGGACACATATCGCAATAGTAAGACATTTATATATGAATATGTGAAAACACTATTGTTATATAGAGAACTGATGTTGTTATATGTGAGGATGATAGCAGAACACTGGGGGCTCCTCTGGGTCAAAATGTATTTTAAAAAATGATAAAATAAAGTGAGAAATGCGAACCCAGCTTAGGCAGCAACGTGTGTTCAGTGTTAATGACTTCCTGCAGTGGGTTCCAACTGAATCATGCCACTTTACAGACTCAAAATCAAAATATGAAATACTAATTATAGAGCTTGTGCTTTTGCAAAATACATTTCTGCTCAGTTATGTGACTGACCTGTAGCCCGTTAGCTTATTCACTACATTTGTTGCTGTTATTAAATTCAAAAGGAGCATTTTATAATAAAATCAATTCAATATTTATCTGCTGTTTATGTAATGTAAAGCTCTCTGAAACAGCCTTGGTAAATCCCTTAAATGATGACTGTTGTTTATTAGGAGACTCTCTTAAGTACTGTATTTTTGTATAGATTATCTAAAGCCGTACTTAAAACATTTACATTTTTATATGATGATAATGAGACTGTGTTTATAATATAATAAGAGTGAGTGGTTGCACATGTGAGAGGAGTGTCTCAAACAGGTGTTGGACAGAGCTCCGGGCTGTTTCAATCAACCTGAGAATCTCTAGGCTTAGGACACAGAACACAGATCCACTCAGCTCCTCTGTGTATGTCCAAGATCATAACTGGATAATGTGGCTTTGTAAAAAAGAATGAAAACAATAATTCAGTCATTTCTTTGGACAGTTCCATTGAGATGCAGTGAAGTATCATTTACGCCTAACCTTTTACAGCTTTAGTGATGGTTTATACTGTTGGAGCATGCAGCTTATAAAGGACAGAAATAACTTGAGTTCACGCTGACCTCAGACTCCTGCTTACATAATAAAATTCCCATAACACAACATGAAAGCTCATGAGCTCATAAATGTGCAGTTACAGCATCCAAACCTGTAAAAATCCTTACCCTGAAAACTCAAAATCATATCTTTCTATATTTGATTAAGAAACACTAGCTGTTTTGTTACCTAGTTTTTATTGTATTTTTTTTTTATTTAACCTTTATTTAACCAGGAAAGTCCCATTGAGATTGCAAATCTCTTTTTCAAGGGAGTTGAATATTGAATAGTTGAATATAATACTAAGACTCATTCAGTTGTAATGCAAAACAAAACAAACAAAAATAATATTATTAAAGATGAGAGTGGAGATTAACAGTTCTACATTGAAGTTTGTGCACTTGGTAAAACCACACATCAGTGCTGTAGCCAGAGACTATACACATTCATATGTAAAGTAAATCTAGCAAATGTTTTACACCCATATTTTGCTGTATGGAAATCTTTCAGAGTAAAAAATACCTTCATTCCTTACTGCCACCTGAAAACCACAAACTCATAGACGACTCATATGATAAAGTCAGATATCTGTAAAATAGAGAAAGCAGCTGAAAGTAGACTTTGATTTATGCAACTTTTATTTACTCCATACTATAGTACAGACAATCACGAGATATTCTGATATGTTAGGATGAACATGAATGTGTTTTAGGTATGTTTTTTACTCATAATAAAGAGGTCACAGTCAAAAACATTTAATCATTGTAAAATGCATCAATAATAAACAATTGCTGCAGCTTGAATCTCCCCCTGGTCAAAAATCATTTATTACATGTAACTTATCTTACCCACACTGATGTACTTAGCCTGATCACCTACACCTGCTGCCAAGAACACCCTCCTCATCCTCACAGCCTATCATCGCTCAAGCTCCAGCAAATCTATACAGCATCACCTCAGTCAGCTATACAGTCTCTGTATCAAATATACCTTCTCATCTCCACCAGTGTCTAGGCTCCAGGGGGAAGACTTCATAATCTCTATATCTTGTTCTGCACCTTCAATGCATCGCTTAATGTTTTTCCTGCTGGGGCACCAAAAGATATTTCAATAAATCCAACGCTTATATTTGTCTCATTCATTTATTTTGAGTCGCTCCAGGTTGAAATCCTCTTTATTCACTCTCCACTGTTCAGAGGCTGTTGTGCTGTTTTGCTCACGGCCCGAGGAGTCATATTAAAGAAGGAAATCAATTATGACTAAAACACACCACACACACACACACACACACACACACACACCACACACACCACACACACACACACACACACACACACACCAATCTTATCTCCTCTTTCCAGAACTTATTTGGGAGTTTGTGCCACGAGCCAAGTGCATCTGAAATATATATGTATGCTAATGAGAGGCGGGTGCGTTTGAGGAAATCCATCAGCGCAGTTAGGGAAAGAAGATAAGTATATTTAAATTCAGTTCCAAGATGATTATGAAGATGATGATGATGAGCGTCTTAAGGCGACCTCGTCCAAATCTCTAACGATAATATAATGACCATAATATATAGAGAGAGTTTAGACTGGGCAACATACACACTATTTGGAGCAAAATAAGACTAAATCTGGACTACAACCCTGGTCAAAAGGAAGGAAAAAAATGGGGAATAATGCAGAAAAAAACAATACTAAATTGAGACCAAACAAGAAGGTCTTCAATTAGGTCGATACCAGGTCTAGAAAAAAACTGGGTTATACCAGATTTAAACCAGGACTAAATAATGTGTAATCCATAAACCAGGGCTAAACCAGGACTGAATCAGGTCTGACTCCGTCTTAAACCGGGCATAAACCGAGTGTTAAACCAGGTCTAAACCAGAACTCAATCAGCTCTCTAAACCAGGACTAAACCAGGACTCAATCAGCTCTCTAAACCAGGACTAAACCAGAACTCAATCAGCTCTCTAAACCAGGACTAAACCAGAACTAAACTAGGTCTAATCCAGAACTCAGTCAGCTCTTTAAACCAGGACTAAACCAGAACTCAATCAGCTCTCTAAACCAGGACTAAACCAGGACTAAACCAGGTCTAAACCAGAACTCAATCAGCTTTCTAAACCAGGACTAAACCAGAACTCAATCAGCTCTCTAAACCAGGACTGAACCAGGACTAAACCAGAACTATTCAAAGATCCACACAGATATCGTCCCTATCCCACAGCATCACTAAAATAAAAACAAAGCTCAATTAACCTAACCCATGTACCTTCAGTAGGACCCATACCACAATTTGAGAACCACCTGTTAGTAAACTGGAGCACATGCTGGCCTCCCTATGTGCTGTAAATGAGTGCATATTTACATAATGGTGTGTGCTGCGGCCTGTCAGTTCTTTAATTAAGCCCAGAGTCAGGTAATTAGTAGCAGACAGTTAATGGATTCTGACCGGTGGCATGTAAGGGTGTAGGGTTTGAGCAGAGAAAGGCTGTCAATGTCAAAGGGTTTTTGTGTAAACTGTGTTCGAAAATAATTACTCATGTCTTCATCCGCTTCAGATCCCTATGGTATTCAAATCTGAACTACATTGATTAGGTATAACAAAACCACCTGGACTCTAGTTAGCATGTGGCCCAATACAGATTAACCACACGGGTTAACCTTAGCTCCCCACACAGATCACCAGTCGGAACAAGATGGAGATTGGAGGTGCGCTGACCCATTTTAAAGCTCCTATATTATGCTCTTTTGGCACATTTATTCCACTCTATTTTGGATACATTTAGGTCATCATTTTACTTTTTGCAACATCAGACACACAATATTTATCTAATGCAAGCTGTTTTGTGGAGCTCCCACTTGGACTCGATGAGAAACGGTCTGATTAGACACCGGTTTCACCTGTCCCTGTTTCAAGACAGGAACAAACCATTTGTGCCTGTTTTTGTGGGTTCCACCCATTTTTTACTTGTTCTGGGATAAAAAAAAAAAACCCTCACAGCCAAACATACATCTTCTCCAATGATGTTGTTAATGGGTGGTAGCAACAATGATTCTCACTTCAGGAGCAGGCAGGAGCACTTTGTGGTTTGCCTCAATTTATGACATCATTTATAGGTGAATCCCTCTGTTTACGGCTCTTGTTTTCAGCATTAATTACTCTAATTACCGAATTAAATAAAACATGTGTTTGAGGTATAGATACAACATTAGAACACGGCTCTAAAAATCCATTTTTATTTGTATAGCCCTATATCACAACAAAGCTGCCTCGGAGGGCTTCACAGAAAGAGATGTATGTAAACAATAAACAGGGTCATTGCGGAAGTTAATAGACAATCAATCTACAGTGTTCACTTGGTGTTCACTTGCTTGCAGTATATCCCCATTACTGCAATAGGTTGTCATTATGACATAATCTGTGTTATAATCGGAAATAAATCAACAGATATATTCAAACATCACCGTTGACAAGAATCTATGAGACATCGGGGTCAACCATGTTACACTGACATCAGAGTCAGCCTTGATGTCACAATAGCTTTAGTGGATTCATTGCTTCTTCTTCTATTTTTTTACTTTTTTTTTATAAGAAAGATGATTCAAACTGCATTTAACTGAAAAAAATACAAAAATGTCATCTTCAGTGGTTTACAGTCAAGACTGAGCTAAAATCAGTACTGCCCCTGTGACTAACCTGTACGTTATAATGTTATATGGGTGATCCCAAAAAAGAATCCCATTCATAACCATTCATGTATAAATGTATTAGACCATTTAGGTTTTGTTTGCTTGCAAAACTGAACTAGCATGTACAAATCTATATAGGGCCTCTTCTATGCAAATAACAAAAATGCTAATCTCCGCATAGCTTCCTAAACTAAATCCATGCTTGTGTAATTGGGGCTTTAGCGTTCCCTTCGAGACTCCCCTGATTTCCATAGTCATCCCCGTCCTGCCTGTTCTCAACCAACACGGCTTTCCCTTGACACTTCCCCTTATTGGTTTTCAGGTTTGACACCCGCCTAATGCCACTAGCTGCAGGGGGGTGAAACTACCTGCCCGGCTGATTGGAAGAAACAGTCATCCCCTTTTCTCCGTGCTCATCTCCGGACACGTCTCACAGCTTTCCCTCACCGCGGGACGCGATGAGATCGGCGATAGAGGCTGAATAATGTGTAGCTGTGTAGCAGACATTCAGGAGCAGGTTTATGGGGGAGAAAAGTTGTTAAAATTCATAGGACAAAAAAAGGAATCAACTACTGAATACATTAGGTGGCATCACAAGGACAGTGGAGGTCAGGCAGCTCATCTGTTCAGCTGCCAGGTTAGACTAGCTGGAATTGTCTATTTCTGTCCTTTCCAACAACACATACAGTTCATTATTTCAGCAAAGAAAGTGAAATGTGGATCATCAACATCAAGGTGAAGTTTGGAGATGACCTTTTTGCGATTGCTCCATAGATACCGTACCAACAGCCATCTGACCACCACCAAACACACATGTCTTGCCCACGGACAACATGACCATATAAACAGTGTTGGAGAAGGGGTGACCAAATCCACGTTCTGAGTCACTGTCTCTGCTTCTACATTTTATTTTTATTAAAATGTTCGGAATGGAAGCGACTGGAGCAAAAGTGGGTTAACTTTGGTTAGCGTTTGTGGGATAGAATAATTCTGAGCATACAATGAAAACAAATATTGTGGTCATCAACATTTCTGAAAGGACTTTTTCTCTCCAGCCAAAATGCATACTAATACTATACTAATTGGTACAATAATATATAATCTTACATTGTGAGGTACATTCACTAATGTTTGCTAACCAGGCTCTGACATCACCTACATGTAATAAAGGGGTTGGCATTTGTGAAAATTGTGGCTAATTTGTGGCTAATGCTCATTTCTCCATTGAAAATATATTACGGTCTTGCCTCCATTCCAGAATATAGAACTTTCTGTTAACAAATTTGAAAGTGTCTATACAATTAAAGGGACCTGTTCCTGGTTGAAGTATGTCACCAATAAAGCCTATGTCTATTTATTCACAATTACAATTATTACTGTCACAATAATTTAGGTGAGTGAACATGCTTCCCCAGATAAAACAAAACACATGCATACTCTGTTAAAGCTCATACAACAGCTATGTACTGTATGGCTGCAGTAAGAACATGAGTCTTTGTATCTATGGTATGAACAATCGTATGTACCATGACCACTGACCCATTTCTCTTTTCAAATGGCTGTCCATGTAACGGGTCACTGCTCCTGTCCACTCCTCCGAGCTAACCTTTGATGAAGAACACTCACAGACCATGGGTACGACTGGTGTCAAACAGGGACAGCTGGAGGAAGAATGGTCCCATGTGTGTAGGGTTTTCTTGTATGTATGATTTTCCAGTTTGTGGATAAAGCTGTTGCAGGGTGACTGAAGCTTCCTTAGCCTTGCGAGAAAGAATTACACAATGCACTGAAAAAAATCAAACGTTGCACTGAAAAAATCAAATGCTGCTCAAATTGTGCAGTAATTATTCACAAGCAAAATTGTTCCTTGTCTCAATTTACTTAAGTAGATCAGTCCAACTAGAGATGATGTGTATTCTAACTTCCATGGACTATTTCATATTGATACAATACCATCTAGAATGTGTAGGTTAAAGCTGATAGAAGTCGTGATGCGCAGATATATCAGCTCAACATCGACTAATATCAGTATCAGTCTCTACAAATGGACAATGTTAATCTGTTATTCGTAAAGGATAACATCTAATATTTAGGGTTAAAAACAGTAAGAAATGACCATTGGAAAGGTCTCAATTCAGGGTGTCACAATAAAAATAATATTTATGGATTAATAAACACAATTAAAGCTGTTATTTATATGTTGAGCTGTTAGTTTAAAAAACATAGCCTACAAAAATATATAAGATATAAAATATCAGTATTGAAGTCGGCCAAATTGGTAATTGAAATATCGGAATCGGCCAAGAAATGTCATATCAGTGCATCCCTAGATAGAAGCCTTTTTTGCATTAAGCCAATGGAAAAAATACAGCATCTCAACAACACCGAAAGTTTAATTGGCTGTGGTACTACCTACCACTGCTTCCACCTCTCTGACCACCACCAAACACATCAACAAACACATTGATACAAACTTAAAGAGTATCTAAACCCTGAAGCAAAATGAACACCCTTCAGGGTAAACAGTGATTATTGCAGTTGAATTTTCCCATTGGTCAAAAATATGTCATGGTACATGTCATGTACATGTCTATGTCACATGTCTCATTCAGACACACACCTGTAGTGAATCAGGAGTTTGATTTTCACATTCACCCCAAACCTTCACCCAGCCCCTCTGTCTCCACCAGGCACCGCCCATTTGTGGAGCATTTTCGCTGTGGGTTTACTATGGATCTGACCCAGGTGTTTAGTTTCACTTTAAGATGAGTGAAGAATGAGAATCAAATTAGTAATCAACATTCAGCCATTTTGTGATCAACACTGTAAAACCAAGACATATGTGGAGGCGGTGAATTCTGAAACAGCTTTGTGAGTTGTCTGCCCAACTTTCAGTGACTGTATTGTTCCAACAGAACTGTGGTGATATGACAGTGTGCCTCATACACACATTGAATTCATTTACTGGTCCACCACAGTTTTGTCATTCAGCAAGTTTATCTCTGGCCTTGGTTATGAATTATCGTATTAAAAGATTACTCAAAATCTAATACGAACTACTGCTTCTTCTGTCTGTGCTTGGTAATGAGGAAGGAATCAGAATCATTTTGAATTAGAAGTTATTGTGGCCACTGGGGGGAAAAAGTTAGTTTTTCTCATTAGCATATTTTATTTCAATGTTTTCTATTTTGTTTTAAGCAGTGTCCTAATACATTTACAGACTTAACTGTGATGGGACTCACATGTTCGACCTCAAAAACACAATTTCTGCATCTGTCTTCCATCTTTCCATTTCTTTGAGTTCTTGCCATTCTGTAAAAATCAACGACAGTTTGTGCTTCTTTTAGGGATGCACATTGGTATCGGCCGATGTTCATGAGGGTGACTGATATCGGTATTGGCCTAGACAGATGGCCAGTTTTAACCTTAAAGGTTTAACCAAAGAGAAAAACTTTCAATGTTTAGGTTCAGAAACAGCCAGAGAAAGAAAACGCAATTCAAAAAGTCTCACTTTATTATTTTTACTACAGTTTGTCACCCCATTTATGGATTAATACATCTATTTTAAAGCAGTTATTTCTATGTTGATTCTATTATGGTTCCTTTATATAAAATCATAGGAAATGCAGCCAAACAAAACTAGGGCCAATTGGTCATTGAAATATCGGTCGGTGTTGACATTTTCAAATCGATGCATCCCTAGTTTCTTTCAAGAGACCGTGTTGATTCCTGTTATCCTAAGCTATTTTTAGTTGTTTTTTTTTTTTGGGGGGGGGGGGGGGGGTCAAGAGACCAAATTGGAGGTTAATTAACCCTGCAAAAACTAATTTTGCCAAAAAAATAAAAATTTAGGTAAAAAAAATTTATAAATTTGAGCTTTAATTGTTTTTTATAAATTTATAAAACA